>CM022303.1:735402370-735480882 GCA_011799875.1 Thinopyrum elongatum
TCTCCCCCTTAACAACAGAAAAAAGGCACCCTATCGTCGGTCAATCCAAAATTGGATTTCGGCTCATGACATGCAACATTTATTCTTCCTGCAGATTGTAGCGATTCCTTTTCCAAGGTTGAATATTACTTGCAACCATTGAACTCTGTTCTCCTGCAGCCCTTCAGATGATGCTGGCGTTCTGCAAGTCGAACAGCTCCAGCTTCTGACAATCACAAGGCCTGCCAATAGAGTTAGGAAGTCAAAAATAAAGCATGATATTGCTATGTGTACGTTTCTAGGTGAACAACTACTTTTTTTTTCTACGTAAAGGGTGAACAAACAGATGAACAATGTAAAGAGGAAATGAATAATCTGATCCATCACTTTCAGCCTATTTACTTGTACACAAAAGCCAACCCTTACCTGTAGCTATAGCTGGGGCGGTAGCAAGGCTTCCGGTCACCGAATCCTTTCCCATAAGCCTTTCTTGGTCAGTTTAACAGTAACTCTTTTGATGTGTCTAATCTTCGTAAGATCATCACTGCAATCATTTGGTTCTCTCTTTTCCAGAAGCTTCTCTACGAGCTCTTCTGATGTGTCATGTAGATATAATTCTTCAAGGGCTGTGAGATGCTCAACACCATGAGGAAGAAACTTCAGTTCAGGACAGACTTGCAAGCAGAGTTCGGCAAGGCTTGCCATTGCACCGTCTTCTATTTCAACTTGGTTGAGCTGCGGTGCATCCCATATAGATAGAAGCCGAAGTTTTGGAAAAGACCCTGCAGTGAAGTGCAGCTTCTTCCCTTCAAAAGCATTGATAATTGCAAGGTGACATAAACCTCGTAGCATCAACAGACTGTAAAATGACTCCTCATCAATTTTGGAGCCTAACAGCTGCAGCCAAGTGAGGCTATTAAGGCGGGACCAAGATGAGACAATTTGAGGTATCGATGTCTTCTCGAGCTGCCCTCGTAAAGCAACTTTGTGAACCGTTAGAGGTAAACAAAGCCCCTGCAACTGCAACACCTCCTTATCACTGATAACTGAGATTTCTAGATGCAGAAGATGTCTCATTTCTTTGATCGCATTTCTCAAGTCAGCAGAGTGTTTAGTTTCAACATTGCAGACACCAAATGTTCTTAGCTGTGTTAAAGCTGCTACACCCCGTAAAATTTCTGAGCTTGCTTCCACAGATTGCAGAGCATGCAGGGAAGTCAAGTGCTTTATACCACTAGGCACCTTCACACCGGTAAAAAGTTCCCCTTGTTGGCCAAGATAACACGCGTACAGGTATCTCAACCTCTGAAGTTTTACAATATTGTTCGGTAAATACGTCAGTGCACTGTTCAAAGCATCCAAGACTTCTAAGTTCTGCAACCTTCCTATTTCTTCAGGCAGACTTCCAATATCAGTATGTCTAAGGCCCAAATACCGCAAATTGAACAAATTGAATACCTCAGTAGGCAGCATCTTGATACAAGTACCTTGCAGATCCAATGTTGACAACAGGCTTGAGGTTTCTATGATAGGCCTCAGCAAATCAATATTGATATACCTGTAAAAAACATGTATTGAACGGACATGTGTTGCATCAGATTCACTCAGTTGGTGAAGGTTCCCACTCTGGATTGATATGCGACGTGTGCGCTCTATACAGAATGCTTTGGAGCCATCATACACTTTACCAAAGCATTCTTCACCAGCTTTCTTGAGGGCAACAAGGCGTATGACATCATGCATCTGGCAACATTTCAACCGCCCAGTATAATTCCTCTCGACTACCTGTAGTAGGCTTCGGTTCACAAGTTCAGTCAAGTACCCCTCTGCCACTTCCTCCAATGTTTTGTTTTCCTTTTCCTTGATGAATCCAGCAGCAATCCAATGCCGCATTATTATCCTCCTCTTGATGGAATAATCTTCTGGGAATAAAGCACAATGTAAGAAACAATTCTTCAAATCATATGGAAGGTTCTCCAAGCTGATTTTTAGAATTGTCTCAACACGAGGCATCACATTTTTTAACAACTGGAGCTCTAGCTCATCATATACTTTTTTCCATTCTGCAGAAGTTTGACCTTTTCCAGATAGCAGGCTGCCTATGCATACTATAGCAATAGGCAAACCGTCACACTTTTTGACAAATTTCCAAGCCAAGCTCTGTAATTCTGGTGTACACTTTCTGTCAACATCATTCCAAAACGCTGATTTGCAGAATAACTCCCAAGAGTTATCTTCTTCAAGTGGTTCCAAATGAATTGAAGACATATTAGTTGCCAATAATGAAACTTCATGTTTTCTTGATGTGATAACAAGTCGACCACTAGATGGAAAGACAGTCCTTATCTCTGACCACACATCAGTAGTCCAGACATCATCTAGAATTAAGATGTATCTTTTACCTTGGAGGTACTCATAGATGGTCTCAGCTAGGCTTCTGATATCCATGTTAGGAACATCAACGGGTATGCCAAATTCTCTAGCAATCTTCTTCAGCAAGTCCTCAACATGATAACTCTCTGACACAGTTACCCATGCAGCGACATCGAAGGATACTTTTACAGTTTTGTACACATGAGAAACCAAAGTTGTTTTCCCCACACCTGGCATGCCCCACACAGTGGTAATCTTACTTCTTTCCTCCTGCATATCACCTGTCAGCCATTGTATCAGCTGCTGCTTGTGCTCAGCAATCCCTACAAGGTCCTCGTCCCTTGTGAAATTGAGAACTTGGTTGGCATGAACAACATCATTTCTGCCGATTTCTGGCATGGCGTAGTGCTCCTTCCTCTGTTTAGCCGCTTGAAGCCTGCCATTGATATCTTTCAGCTTCTGAGCAAGTGTGCGCCAGGTTTTGACATGCTGGATCCTCTTCTTCATCTTGGCAGCAAACCCTCCATGCTTGTCCTCCAACTTACAGGTGAACTCGTCAACAACATCTTCGATTTCGAAAGCAAATCCCCTGATCCTCTCAATAAAGAGGCCAGTTGTTTCATCGGTGTCCTTGAACCGCTCTGCCCCTTTAAGATAAGCCTGCATACTCTCAAGCTCCTCCTTGGCTTCACGAATCTCATCAAACAGACCGCTGAGGGCAGACGCTTCACTGCAAAGCAGCGATACGCCATAGGTTGCTACCTCCTTCCCCAAGGCCACACCCAGCTTGCCGATCAGCAAACCAACAATTGCTTCGGCCATGGCGGTATTGGTGGCTTAGAGCTGAGTTACAATCTGAGTGCTCTTACGTGTGTGTTTTGGGGGTTGGGGGTTGGGTGAGGGGAGGAAGGTGCGGCCGCTGCCATCGACATTGGCGCGGATGAGAGCATGAGTGGTCAAGCCAAGCGTGAACTCCACCACTACTAATTGCTCTGTTCTCGGTTGCTTGCATCTGTATCTGGTACTGCTAATTGTGTGGTGTGGTAGAATGGATTGCGCTAGCAACTAGCGATGATTGGTGTTGGCAACAAAATGAAGATCTTGTATGGGAGCACAGCGCGGCGGTCCATATAGCTTCTGCAATTAAGACAGCAAATATTTTCAACATTCCACCGAAAAAAATTAACATTACTATTATTCAAGTGTTCTTCTACAGTGACTAATAGAGAAGTGGAAACAAGGCTAGCCAAGCTGAGGTGAAATCCAGATAGGAGTACTAGAGAACGAAAACAAGCAAGAAAGCTTAATTAGCAACGTGTAAGTACCATGTAAGGATGCAAATTAATCTTGAACTGCCGCACCAACTGAAGATATATGTACTAGCAATTTAATATTCAGTTAGATTTTAGTAAGACCTATTGGACACTTTAAACTTATCTACAGAACATTGACCCTACGCTTTAATCTTAACGCACCTCTGAATTTTCCATCTACGCATCTGCATTTTTCATCGCTTATATGCCACACTTACTTTTCATCAGTTAGCTACAAGATTCTCTGCATACATACATACAGGCAAAGCAATTTATTAACATAGCTACAAGATTCTCTTCTCTAGGTATATCAATTTTCAAGCAGGTATAATCAGCTAACAGTCTATAATCTACTCCCTCCGTCCCATAATAACATCTTATATTATGTGACACAGGGAGTACTTTCCAATTCCGGAAGCAAGGAAAAGAAGCAATAAGTCCAATAGGCCACAAAATTAACCTTTGAGCTCGATGGATGCCCTGTTCATTCAGATCCGGTACCTAATACTAGAATAAGATTCTGTACATAGCTACAAGAGTTTCTTCTCTACATAATGAGGTAGAACCAGGAAGCAGTTCTATAATCCCCTTTTCCATTACTGAAGGGGAAACAAGGAAAGCAAGCAAGAAGCTTAATTAGCTCCAAGTTTACCTTTCAGATCAATGGATGCCCTGTTCCGTCAGATCTGGTGTCCAATGCAGATGCACCCAGCAGCTTCCAAATCCGGTGGAGGAGACGTGGGGGTCAGCGTGATGGCGTCGGCGACGGCATAGAAGATGTGTTATCAATCCGACACGTCCCCTCCGGGGGAGGCCAAGCTCAGCTCCTCCTCCCGTGCGTCGCCTCCGCGAGCAACAGCTCAGCTACTCGCCCGCGCGTCGCCTCCCGGAGCAGCATTTCAGCTCCTCCTCTGACGCGCCGCCATTAGGACGGCAGATCCTCTTCCGGCGCGCGCGTCGCCACCAAGCGCAGCAAATCCGTGTGGCGCTACAGTAGTCGCAGGAGGCAGAGTGGCTGGGCGTAGGCAAAGGCGAAAGTCTGCGCAACGCAATAGCTGGGGAATGACAGTGAGAGTAACCTAGCTAGCTTTGATGGGCTCTTTTCTTTTGTTGGCATGTGAGGTCATTGCAAGTCTACTAGGTCTTCTGCGTACTGAATCATGTGTCACTTTTAGTGCTCAATGCAAATACCCACCTCCTAATTTAATTTGTATAGTGTTCTCGTAATTTTTTAATTCAACTATCAACATCAATTTAACCGATAGTAACAAACGAGTCATGTTTCATAAAAATCAAACTATTTAAAAAAACAAATACAAATCCAGTCGTACTTTTTATCGCGCATAACCCATATTTTATTCGTCAAATGGATGGTCAAACTTGAACTATAAAGTATGTCGGTGCCACTTAAACTAGACGGAATGTACTGCTATCGAATCGAAAGTGGGCATTCTTCAAGCCGGGCTTTAAAGGCTGGACCATAAATCCCAGGGGTAAGCCCGGCCCGAAAAATATAAACAACACTCGGCTTTAGATCTCACGCCGCTGTCCTCAAGGCGCGTGCACGCGCATCAATGTACACATGGCAGACAGCACTTGACATCGCTAGAGCATCCCGTTGGCAGAGACAAAACAAAGCCTCAGATCTTGTGCGTCGGCGAAACAAAACAAAACGACATCTCTCTGTTAAATGAAACTAATTGCTGCCCAATGAAGCAACACCATAAAAATACTTACAACTTGCTTCAGATCTCGTGCTGGCCGGTGGCTACCCAATGCCGTCGCGGTCTTCAAGGCTCTGCGTTCCCAGGCGACGCTGTCCTCAATACTGCAGGTTTGGCAAGGTAGAGAGATTATTGTATTAGTAATCTGTACTGGCATCCTTACACGTACGTCTGAGGCATCAATCATGCATGCTGATCCTAACTACTAGTAGCTAGGCACTCAACATATGTAGTAATGTGGGAGCTTAATGTCTGAAAAGTGTCAAAAGACCATGTTCATCTCTGCTGGAAGCTACCAAGGTTCCCCACCAGAATATTTTTATTTCAAAAAGCTACACAAAGTCTTTGTATTTGCATACATAGCAAACTAGTTTTCCTTTATTTTATTTGTTTCGTGCATAGTCTTGTAACTTGAGCTAGCTAGTAGACTCCATCGAATAATGCACGCAAAATATGGTTAATCTGACCGTTCATGCCTTCCTGGCCCCAGCAGTGAGATAATCATGATAATGGATGACCTGGCTAGCTACCCTAGAATTTTGCGCATATCTAGAGAACGTTTGCATGTGCTAGCTAAATAACTAATCGCTGTCAGTAAAGCATCCCATGAAGAAACATTATGCTGCTCATAGTGGGGAGTATCATGTACTAGTATCATGCATGTGATACTAGTGTACGATACTACATCCATTATGCATAGTATCATGTATTAGTATCATAGGTGGTCTTATTTATTGTCATGCATGACATATAGTAGCATAACATTTATTATGATACGATATCTACTCGGTTTCATATCTCACGCTGGCGTCACGGTCTTCAATGTGCACTAGTAGCAGCAAATCCAAAAGACTCCAAGAGTTTTGAGTCTCCCCAGGCTACTTTAATAATTCTCACTATGTCTTTCTCATGGTTGGTTGGTGAAGGCAGAAGAGGGTTGTCTCCACTCTCCAGGGGGAGAAAAAACACTAATGGGCTAAAAAAATCTTTGAAGAAAGATTTTTTTTCAAAACTATCACTTTATTTATAGCAATTTCGGAAACTATAGCACCCAATGTCAGAAAATCAAAACTATGACCCCATCGGCCTCATGTGGGCCGAAGAGGCGGTTTTCGACCAGGATTTGGCCGAAAAGGTCTTTTCGGCCGTGCCTGGGCCAAAGAGGTGGCGTCGGTGACGGGCAGGCCGAAAATAGTAGCTTCGGCCTACGCGCGACCGAAAAGGCCCGTTTTCGGCCTGCCAGCGGCCGAAAAGCTTTTCGGCCAACACTTGACCGAAAAGGTCTGGATAAGGCCCGGTGCTCATCTCCTTCCTCTCGTGCTCGCCTCTATTTCTGGCTCTCTCTCTCTCGTTCTTCTCTGTAGACAAAGCCAACCCGCGTCGATCTCCTCCGTTTTCCACCCATTTTCACATCCAAGGCACAGAATAGATAGATCATAGCATTCTCCGACGGCCTACGGTGTTTTTTTTTGCTATGGGATAGTTTTTTGTGCGTTTGGGGAGGAGGAGCCATGGTGGGGTGGAGGAGGTGCGGTGGAGAAGGAGGTGGTGGTGAGGAGGAGCAGCAGCTGTGGAGGAGGAGGTGGTGAGGAGGAGGTGCAGCTCGGGTTGTATCCGGAGTTGAACCTCCGGCCGTCGAGGGGGCGGTGGTGGTGCTGTCGTTGTTCGGTGATGCAAGTACTCCGCTAAGGTATAATCATGTCCTCACAAATTTTCTCTGAGTTGTATAGTTTAGTTAGTGTAGATAAGTCATATTGCGAATTGTAGTGTTAATTTGTATGTGGTGGCATTTTAGCGGATAGTTAGTGTAGCGGATAATAATTGTGTTAGTTGTGATTAATGAGAAGATGGCAATGTCTGACAGGTGAAAATGTCTGAATCAGTAAATTTGACTGTTTACTACGGCGCTGGTAATGTTCGATATAATGAGTTGGGGGTTGATCTTAGCGAGTTTAAAAATGGCGTCATGACACTAACAGACCCGGACAGACTGGACATTAGACAGTTGAAGTACTGGTTGACAACTAGTTTCGGGCTGGATCCTGAAGTATGTTCCGTCAGTATTCATGCATTATGGACCAAATCCTGTAAAAATGTCAAGTGGGAGTTGATGCCGATAGATAGGAGCCAGCATTGGTTGACCCTGTTAAGACGTTGCCGAGACCGAAGAATCCACCCATATGCACTTGTGCAACCTGTGGCGAAGGAGGAGAATACATACAACTCCACAGGGGGGTATGAACCCGGCCATGGCAGTGAAGTGGCTAGCGAGATTAATTTATCCAAGTCACAGCCACCGGATGTGGATGCTAGCCAACCCGAGAAAGAGTTGGACTACGTGCCACACAATGTTTCTGGTCATTATACTGGGCAGAGTAGTCAGTCGATAATATTAGCTGGTTCCGGTTTTGCCGATGGGGATGAGGAAGGGGATGAAATGAAGAGGGTGATACTGGAAGAGGACGAGGATGGATTGGTGGAGGAACTGGATTCTGAAAATTCCGAGGATGAAGCAGAGGTACCGATTCCTTCTGCATGGGATCAGGACATATCCACCGGCCTTACGGTCAACGATGGCCATGAGACTCCATGGCAGTATAATCAGAACCAAGTCCAGATAGGGGCTATGTTTGATACAAAGAAAAAACTGAAGTATGCGGTGGTAAAGTGGGCTATGTCTACGCAGAGGGTTTTTCGGACACACATATCAAGTCCAACGAACTATACCGTGAAATGTGTTGAAACAGGTTGTCCTGGAAAGGTGCACGGGCACGTGCCGAAGTATGACATCCACTGGGTTGTCACCAATGTCGTCCCACATAATTGTGTGAGGAAAAACCTTCTGGTGAATCATCCAAACCTGACTTCAACTCTCATTACGCAACTCATGTATACTGAGATAGTAGAGAAGAAAGATATGGAAGCAAAACACATCCAGACAGCAGTGAAGGTCAGATGGAATTATGTCATTCGTTATGGGAAGGCTTGGAGGGCTAAGCAGAAGGCTATGGAGGAAAGGTTTGGGACGTTCTTCGACTCATATGATAATGTTGTCCGTCTCCTTGACATACTGAAGGAGAGGAATCCCGGCACTTATGTGAACGTACAACACACGAGGTTGCTTAGTATACCAAATTTCAAGGTGTTGAAATGAGTATTCTTCTCCTTTGCTATGTGCACCGAAGCGTTCCGACATTGTCCTCCTGTTATGTTTGTGGAAGTTACATTCCTGACCGGTTGGTACAAAGGGCAAATCCTGACTGCTATTGGTGTGGATGGGAATAATCAAATCATCCCACTTGCCATGGCATTTGTGGAGGGTGAGAACTTTCTGAGCTGGGTATGGTTCTTCTGGTAAGTGGAAATTGCCATCGTGCAGGACCGACCAAACGTGTGTGTCATTCATGACACACATGCTGGTATATTGAAGGCCATGAAGACATTAAGGATTCCAACAGTTGATGAACCAACACCTTGGAAGGACTTGCAGAGCCGGTGGTGCATGCGCCATCTTGGGGCTAATTTTTTCTCACAGTTCAAGAACAAGCGGTTGATGAACTTGTTCAAAAAATTATGCAAGCAGAACCAACAGCGCAAATACGGATTTATTTGGTCAAAACTAGATGAGTTTACTAAGAAGCAGGTTCGTGCGAGGAAGAAAATGGAAGAATATCAGGTTAAATTAGCAGCACTCATCGCGGAGCTAGAGGAGCCAGTAGGTCTTTGTGACTTGCCAGCAATTAACCCTCATAATACTAAGAGAAAGAATGGCAGGGCAATAAAGAATTTTTCTGAGTGGATAGAGAAAGAGCCTCCAGTGAATTGGTCTTTGCTGCATGACACCCATGGAGCTAGGTATGGCCACATGACAACCAATCTTGCAGAGGTGTATAATTTTGTACTCAGGGTGAATAGAGCATTGCCACTCACAGCTATTGTGGAGGATGTATTACATGGCACTTTGAGATATTTCAGAGAAAGGAACGAGTTAGCAAAGAAGCATATTGCAGATAATCACAACACATCTTATTGTAGTCATGTCATGGAGTACATGGCAAAGAAGATAGAGAAAGCAAAGAAGCACACTGTCAGACTCATAGGGAATCAGGAAAGGAGGTATGAGGTTCAGCTTCCTACTGATGGTTTTGGTTCCGGAAATGAGGTGAAGACGCACGAGGTAAAAATTGGAACGGAATTTTATCCAACGTGTGAGTGTACATGCAACAAACCGAAGTTGTTGCACCTACCTTGCTCACATGTGTTGGCTGCCTGTGGCCAAATTGAGTTGGACGCTATCTCCTTCGTGTCCCCATACTATTTAAAAGAAGCAGTGCTCAACACATGGACAGGTGAGATGACAGGGTTTAGAGTCGTTGGCAATTTCAACAAGGTAAACGACGGTGAGAGAGTATACATCCCGCATCCAGACCTTCGGCGAACAAGTAGGGGCAGACGAAAGGCCCGTCGCATCCGAAACGATATGGACTAATCTGAAGCTGGTGGAGCAACCAGACAATGTTTGTTATGCGTGGCTTATGAGCATAGGATGAAATATTGTCCCGACCTAAACAAAGACGGTGCTTCCACATCGCCGAGTGCTTCCACTTCGACGACTGCGACAACAGGAGCAAGAGGCGGACGTGGTCGTGGCAGTCGAGGCCGAAGGGGCGGATGAGGAAGAAATAACTCACAAGCCATATAATTGGCAGTCGTACTATGTTGGACTATGTTTTAATTTGTAATATGTCTGGACTATGTTTTAATTTGTAATATGTCTGAACTATGTTTAACTTTGTAATATGTCTGGACTATATTTTAATTTATAATACGGTCTGGACTATGTTTTAATTTGTAATACGGTCTGAACTATGTTTTACTTTGTACTATGTTTTATTTGCACCTGAGATTTTTTATTTGAATTGCAGACATGTCTTTGTATCCGTTGCTTAATGGTAATATGATAGAAAGCACCGGGCCGCGCTTATGGAAGCGGGCAAGAACTTAGACGTGTTGGTCACTCGGACCCCAAAGTCTAACTCGATGATACACCATTCATGGGTTGATAGGTATGTGTGCATATAATGGAATCCATATAATGACTTACTATGTTTGACATACTTTTCATAGCCACTAACAGTGTGCTGCAATCTCTTTATTTTGTAGGTTAAGTTGGGCTGGACTTCTACCCTTGGCACGACTGGTTGAGGGTACATTGGATGAGTGGGTTGATGGTCCGGACTTAGATGAGGCAGGTGAACCATTGCAGTTACGCAAGAGGCAAGTGAAACGTTTCTCTTACGACAAGTCACTCCTTACCTGCTTAGTAGATAGATGGAGACCAGAGACACATACGTTTCACTTTCCCTGGGGAGAGATGGCGCCTACTTTACAGGATGTGTCTTACTTGTTGGGATTACCTCTAGCCGGTGCTGCCATATGTCCTTTAGAGGCAGAATCTGTTTGGCCAGAATCGATGCAGACCCGTTTTTTGGCTGCGGTGCCAACTGCTATGGCCATAGACAATGATCCTCACGGGCCTCTTTTTCGATGGTTGAGCCAGTTTCAGGTAACCTTCACGGCCACTTAAACAAATGTTGTTTTTTTAGTTGCCCGATGTTCATACAATCATTACGTTTCTATGTAGATTGTCTCGTTAGGATATCCCGATGTTTAGTTGTCAGAGGCACAGATTGACCGGTCCCTAGAGGCATATATTCTTTGGCTGTTCGGCAAGATGATGTTTACGGAGAACCATGTGACCACTGTCGATGCACGACTCATCGGTATTGCACGAGAGATAGCTGACGCACATTGCCCTGGGGACATTCTGCAGAGGAGTTTTGGTTCTGCTGTGTTAGCGGCTACGTATAGAGGCCTGTGCAAAGCTTGCTTGTTGAAGTCTAGAAAATCAAGTCTTGTTGGATGTCCATTATTGTTGCAGCTCTGGTCATACGAGAGATTCCCTATTGGACGACCCTATGTCTACGTTGATAAACCTTTTGGTTTGGAGGACTTAGCTGGGGCTTATGTGCCTGCTATCGGCGACTTGCCTACTATGGGATCTATTTGGACACTACAAGAAATACGTCAACTTGCGACCATCACAATTGGTCACTGAATGGTCATTGTTTTCCATTTGAGACCTTTTTGTGACCAAAAACAGATGGTCAAAAGCTGGCCGTCGTAATCTGAAATTAACGACCTTCTTCGGGATAAGGTCGTGGAAGGCAACGACCAAAACAAAAGGTCATTGGTTCAACGACCTTTTGTTTTGGTCGCTAGCTATCTGCCCAGGCCACGTCGGATCCAACGTGGCAAGCTGACGTGGCAAAGTTGCGACCAAATGAAAAGGTCATTGACAAGAATCAGCCCGGTCCGATTACGTGTCTATATGGGCCGAGCCCATTAACTCAGCCCATTTATTATATTTTTTCCTTGTTAATTCTGGTCGGCTTCATGGGCCAAGCCCAACATTGCAGCCTTTTTATTTTTGGGCCGTGGGCTTTTTGTCTCAACAGTTTCAGTTTTCTTTTTTTATAAAATGGGTTCACTAGTCAGGTGGGTCCCGATTGTCAGATTCTGGTACTGGGTCCTAGCTGTCAGGGCCATATTCTTCATTTTCTAATTTGACGTAAATAAATACCTAGTATTTAAATTGGCACACAGAAAACACATGAAATACTTCAAATATTATCAACCAAATTCAGTACAGAGCTCCTGCTGTACAAATAACACGTAATAAGCTCTAACATACAAGCTCCACAAGTTCAATAACTAGATACAATACTTTACAATCTCTACAAGTGTTATGTTCTTCATCATGGAGCTCTTCTTGCCACTGTGAGGAGGTGGATGATGTCCATGGTGTGCTTTAGATGCACACATCTGTGAGCTTCTTGCCGCTGTTGCATCCGTTCGCTCGATGATGGAGGTACCAATGCATCCAAGTAGAACAAAATCACCATCAATAACCCACAGCTTCAAGTACAAGCTAAGTATATATCAAGTGACAGTGAAAACAAGTTGAGAAAAACAATGTAAATATCTATTTCATGTCATGCAGAGTTCAAACCGAATAAACCTATGCATACGAAGGTGAAATATTACAAAGAAATCACTCATCAGGTAGCAGTGCATACAAAATCTCTGTGTTAGCAGTACAGTAGTAAATACTCTCTGTGTTAGCAGTAGTAAAACTCATGCAGTACCAAGTTAACAACTTTGAGTCAGAAAAGCTAGAAGTGTCTCTTAAGAGAGACCAGAACTTAGAATTATGGCACATATCATATTCTGAACAGCATCAGCACCATGGTAGTAACAATTAACAGTAGTAGGACATCAATGGGGCACAACTTAGTTAACTGCAGACGGACGGACGGACAGACAATTACCTTCTCGAGGCAGGGGCGGGCGTCCTTGAAGTCAAGGAAGATGAGCGCGAGGGCGGCGGTAATGGCACTCCAGGACATGTTGAGGCCGAGCAGCAGCGCCACGAGCATGCCCAAGGTGATGGCGTACATGCCGAAGGTGATTTTCTCCCTGGATTCAGTGCATGGAACAGCTCCCTTCTGTTCCCAACAGCATGCCGTGCAAAGAAAAATCTTGTAATCATGATAGAAGGCTGGGATGGCAGGAAGTGAAAATTCTGTCTTACAACATGAGCAAAGCACTAGTTACAAGCATGATAGAAGGCTAGGGTGAAGAATATACGAAACTGAACCAATCAGTTCAATTCAAAGGGTGTATCTTGTGTAAATGATGCTAGGAATCTTAGTTTCATGCATATATATATAGCAGAAATTTTATTAGATAATCCTAACTCCATACTTAACAGATCTTCATTCCTCAAAATACTCAACAGAGAGTATTCCCTGCCACAAGTAGTAGTAGTAGTAGCATAGCAGTATATATATTAATCTGACTAAACTGAACCAACACCACAAGTCTGCATATAATGAAGTTACTAGGCAGGGATCATATAACATGAGGCAGATGGATGATTAGCAAACATGCTGGGTGGCCAAGAAATGAACAACATATAAAATACTCCTACTACTGTAGTAGTTAAGATGATGAGACAAAGGACAGCAGCATGCAGAGGTCCTGATGCACTATCACAGATAGGAGTATTAACCAACCAGCATATCCATCATGCATTCTCCCATATCCATGATTAAAACCAGCAGCATGATTAAAACAACCATTAATTGGGTGGGATTAGATAGTCTCGCGTGTAGACACACTGTATGTACATCATCCGTGCTAAACATTAGTACACAGCACTGACGCTACTATGCGACCACAAATTGAATGACTCGACATAGAGGCGGGGATGGCACCTAGATCCAGGCACCTCATCAGATGGCACTGGAGCAGATGAAACAGCCAAACTGGGACACATTGACATTGCTTTCTACTAATAGGAAGTTGAACAAAGACTCGGGCTAACCATGGTCTAGCACCTTGATGTTCAAGCTTGATACAAGCTACCAAGTGTAGATGAACCAAAGATAATTATACCGTTAAACACACATGATTTTCAGAGTAGAACCGATGCTCAAGTCCTACAAGCAACTACTTAGCCTAACGACTTCAATAGAAAATTTCAGGTGCAACATAAAAGATATCCTCAACGCTGCAAAGTTAGAAACCCACAACGAGGACCTAGCACTAGCAGCAACATACTTTGCATCATATATCTAGGCTAAAGCATCATATTCTCACAAGCATTTGTGCATCAAAATCACTACTGAAAATAAAAAGGATGGCATGTAGTAATAGTAACAGGCTGCTGTAGTAGTATATATTCATGGAAAATCAATGAAACAACTTGAAGGTTCCATCAGGTTGATGTAGTACTACTCCGAAGGTACAACTTGTCCACCTAGTGCCACCAACAGCAAATCTGCCAGCCAAAAAAAACAAATTTGTTTCACCAATAATGCTGCAACAAGATGATGTATAGTTGGTATTTGCAATAGCTGAGGTACATGTATGTATATATTTCTCTAGTTCTAATTCCCTTACATGAGTTCCATATATACATATAATATATAAGCCCAGCTATAACATCCTACAATCATGAAACTGTCCATTCCTATATGAACACCAGAACATTTGCAAGAAAGACCATGCTGCTGTGTATCAACATACTGCTGCACTAGATTAGTTAAGTAAAACATGATTGTCAGGTAATGCATATATAAGATTGTGTTTCACAGCATATAACACGTAAAGCTAAGACGACAACGACGTGTGCAAATCCTAATCATATACGGTTGTTTCCAGAATATGGAAATATCTAGTAGTTACATGCATACATATTAACTTGATGTGCAAGGCAAGGTTGACAAATAAAAGCAGTCATATGGAGTAGCACGGACAAGCTCGAACGCAGAAAAGTGAAATCTGAGCACATACATGACTATCCAATACTCAGCACCGACCAAACACATTTAGCAAGTACTACCTCCGTTTCTAAATATAAGAGCGCGATGAAGATGATCTTGACCATGGCGAAGAGAAGGAAGCTGTAGATGATGAGGGAGAGGACGCCCGGCACGTCGTCCTCGTGCCCGACGCCGTACTTGAAGGTGTTGGAGAAGACGTAGAGCGGCAATGTCCCGAGGTCAGCGTAGAGGATCCCCACGCACTGGAAGCCCAGCCGCAGCGTCCTCACCCAGTTGTCCTGTTGGCAGGAGTAACATTTCAAGTATGAAAGCTTAGACTTGGATCAAGATATTAACTATTCTTTCATGCATATGCAGGTGCATACTACAGACTACAGTACAGCACCAACTTGACACCCGAGTAGTCCAACTTGATAGGTGGGAGTAACATTTACAGTATCAAGCTTGGACTTGCATCCCACATGTCAATTCTTCTACTACCTAGAAGCTAGAGCATGCATATGCAGGTGGTATAACATAACATAAAGAGCAACAACTTGATAAGTCTGCCCCAATAGTCCAAGTCGTGGAAAACCAAATATTTCAACTGATCGAGAAAGACCTTGCAGAAATGGCCTCGTCCACGCCTTTTCTTGGCCCCAAACTAAGGCCTTCCATCATCCACTCGAATTCGCCGTTGTTGTTCAACGTACGAAAGATGCCTGCCAGGAGGACGAAATCAAATGAATAAGAACCCCACATAAACAAAGAGGCTGAACAATGATTCTGCAAAGTATTACCTCCGGTCATAAATAAGTGAACTAAAACCACATCACTTATTTATGAACGGAGGGAGTGATATTCAGCTTCCGCAGTCGAAGGAGACCCGTAAACTCATTGCGCACATTTGCAAAAGCACATTATGCAACAGCAATACAGCATCAGTGTGTGTGTGTGTGCCGCGGAAACCTACAGATCCTACTAAGCGAAGCCGGCAGTCAGGTTGTTGGTCTGGTACTTATCGAACTAACAATCTATGGATTTTGCAGTCTAAATGAGATCAGTATATACTAATTGCACACAGTTGCAGCAGTGCCTTCGAACCAACGGACGAACGAACCGACCCAGTCAGACCAAGAAGGAAAACAAGCAGATCAGATGGGAGGGGGTGGTTACCATCCTGGCACGCTCGCCCTTCTCCTGGATGGCGTCATCCTTGAGCACCCTCTCCATCTGCCCAACCACAGAGACGAAGAGAAAAAATGTCAGGAATGCGTCGCGCTGATCCAGCCACGGAGAAGAGAACTGACTGGGGGCGGTCGGGCGGGGTACCTCAGGGACGGACGACGGGGAGGACGCAGGGGAGAGGGAGGAGGGACGTCGGGGCGTGGTAGGCGCGGCGTCCCGAGCACGGGATGGCGTCGGCAGGGAGCAGGCAGGCAGCCGTCTGGTGACGCGGCCGGGCAGACGAGACGCGTCGGCGTCCCGTGATGGAGGTCCATGGCGTGTGCACGTGGGCAGCCCTCCTCACTCCGCGTGTGCGCCTCCGGCGAGGCACAGGCTGGCATGCTAGATCTGGGATCTAGCCGCCGCATGTGCTGTTGGGCCTGGGTGCTACTGGGGTAGGGGAGAAGGGGAGGTGGAGAAGGTGGGGCATCGGGCATGTGGGAGGGGAGGGAGCGGAGGCCGGCGGTGATGCGTAAGGTCGTCGGCGAGTTGGGTGGCGGCGCTGAGGCGGGTGGGTGGGAGGGGAGGAAGGAATGAACCGGGGAGGTGGTCTGGTTTGGGAAATCGGCAACGGCGTGCGGGAGGCGTGGAGGGAGGAGGAGCAGGCGGAGGAGGAGCGGGCGGAGCAGGAGGACGTGGGGGAGGCCATGGACGGCGGCGAGCTCCGCTAGAGGGAGGTGGCTGCGGCGATCTCTCTCTCGATCTGGAGGGAGCTGGAGGAAGGAAGGAGACGAGCTCTCTCTCGATCTGGAATGGATGGATGGATTGGGAAAAAAGGAGGCGGGGGGGGGGGGGGGGGGGATGAAAAATGACCACGAGGATAGAGCTAGGGTTGGTGTGGAAGGGTTGATGACTGCCGTTGGATCCTCGAGCATCCGACGGTGTATGATCCATGATCCGCGTGATATGCCCATGGACCAATCAGAACGCAGCAAACAATTTGAAGACCTTATGACCATCTAAATTGGTAGTAATCAAAGATAAGTTTTTCAGAAAAAACCATTTATCATTTTTCAGTGCTCAAAATGAGTTTTTTTGTAAAAGACCTACCAAATATTTGTTCAAATGATATCATACTTTGCACAAGTTTACATCTTAGATTGGCAAAGAATATTGACAAAGGGTTTTTTTTTTCTTTACACGAAAAATCCATTTTTCATTTTTCGAGTGCCCAAAATGAGGTTTTTTTGTGAAGAACCTACCAAATAATTGTTGCAAAATGGGACCAAATTAATTTTATAAAATACTAGGCCATATTTAATGCATAATTGACCAAATGGTTGGGTGTCAAAAGTTTTGATCCACCTCTCGTGAAAAAGACAAATTTCTGCCGATTTAGTTGGAAGCGGGTCAAATTTGAACTGCACCTGCCTCATAATTTGCTCTTTATTTTTTCTAAAAATCATTTCTAGGTACATAATTATCTATTTAATCAGAGAAACACCAAATTTTTTCCAAGATTCAACCACTAGCTAGGAACGGTCATGCCCGCCGTTTTGACCGCATTTTGAAATGGGCATGAAAAATTCAAAAAAAATCAAAAAATTGGAAAACCTTCGCATTGTGTCATTATATGTGGCCAAGTTACCAGAAAAAATAATAAACTTGTAATACACTAATTATTTTAAAAAAGTGTTCTCAGAAACGAGCTATCATGTGTGGAGATCAATGGCTTTCAAGCCAAATGATCAATCTTATGGCCACATTCATGGCATAGTTTGTTTAAATAATCTCATATTGTGCACAAGGGTGCATATTGGAATGGAAAACAATGTTGCCTAAGGAAGTTTTCATTTTCTTTGCACGAAAAATTCATTTTCCATTTTTCGAGTGCCCAAAATGAGGTTTTTTTGTGAAGAACCTACCAAATAATTGTTGCAAAATTGGACCAAATTAATTTTATAAAATACTAGGCCATATTTAATGCATAATTGACTAAATGGTTGGGTGTCAAAAGCTTTGATCCACCTCTCGTGAAAAAGACAAATTTCTGCCAATTCAGTTGGAAGCGGGTCAAATTTGAACTGCACCTGCCTCATAATTTGCTCTTTGTATTTTCTAAAAATCATTTCTAGGTACATAAGTATCTATTTAATCAGAGAAACACCAAATTTTTTCCAAGATTCAACCACTAGCTAGGAACGGTCATGCCCGCCGTTTTGACCGCATTTAGAAACGGGCATGAAAAATTTCAAAAAAAATTAAAAAATTGGAAAACCTTCGCATTGTGTCAATATATGTGGCCAAGTTACCAGGAAAAATAATAAACTTGTAATACGATAATTATTTTAAAAAAGTATTCTCAGAAACGAGCTATCATGTGTGGAGATCAATGGCTTTCAACCCAAATGATCAATCTTATGGCCACATTCATGGCATAGTTTGTTCAAATGATCTCATATTATGCACAAGGGTGTATATTGGAATGGCAAACAATGTTGCGTAAGGAAGTTTTCATTTTCTTTGAACGAAAAATTCATTTTCCATTTTTCGAGTGCCCAAAATGAGGTTTTTTTGTGAAGAACCTACCAAATAATTGTTGCAAAATTGGACCAAATTAATTTTATAAAATACAAGGCCATATTTAATGCATAATTGACCAAATGGTTGGGTGTCAAAAGTTTTGATCCACCTCTCTTGAAAAAGACAAATTTCTGCCGATTCAGTTGGAAGCGGGTCAAATTTGAACTGCACCTGCCTCATAATTTGCTCTTTATTTTTTCTAAAAATCATTTATAGGTACATAAGTATCTATTTAATCAGAGAAACACCAAATTTTTTCCAAGATTCAACCACTAGCCAGGAACGGTCATGCCCGCCGTTTTGACCGCATTTTGAAACGGGCATGAAAAATTCAAAAAAAATCAAAAAATTGGAAAACCTTCGTATTGTGTCATTATATGTGGCCAAGTTACCAGGAAAAATAATAAACTTATAATACGATAATTATTTTAAAAAAGTGTTCTCAGAAACGAGCTATCATGTGTGGAGATCAGTGGCTTTCAACCCAAATGCTCAATCTTATGGCCATATTCATGGCATAGTTTGTTCAAATGATCTCATACTGTGCACAAGGGCGCATCTTGGGATGGCAAACCATGTTTCCTAAGGAAGTTTTCATTTTCTTTGGACGAAAAATTCATTTTCTATTTTTTGAGTGCCCAAAATGAGTTTTTTTTGTGAAGGACCTACCATATCTTTGTTGCAAAATGGGACCAGGTCATTTTTATAATATATTAGGCCATATTTAATGTACAATTGACAAAATGGTTGGTCCTCAAAAGTATTTATACACCTGTGGTGAAAAAGACAAATTTTCGCTGATTCAGTTGGAAGCGGGTCAAATTTGAACTGCAGCTGCCTCATAGTTTGCTCTTTATTTTTTCCAAAAATCATTTATAGGTACGTAAGTATCTATTTAATCAGAAATACATGGTTTGGTGGTGATACGTTGAGGTTTGGATGGTGGCCGAGGGCCGCAACTCCAGAGCGCGTAAACTCGCATGCCCGCCGCATGGTCACCGCATGACCGTGGTGTTGCCACGCGTTCCAGGCGGCCTAGGCATATCTAGTGGGTTGGGCACTCCCCCAATAGGTGTCAGGAAGAAGAAGGCAATAGAAGAATCTCACGAGGAGACTGAACTGAGCTCAAACATGAATTAGCACCCAAGTGTTTGATTAGTGGTGGGGAAAATGCACATGGCCAATGGGCCTGAATTTTGGCCGAGGATGATCATCTACTAAGGACACTATCTTGGAAAATTTTCAGCTCAAATGGAGGAGCCTAGTTGTCACTTGCTTTGCAACGTACCACACTGGACAAAAATATGAATGTTGAAGCTAGACTCAAATGATTGAATAGATTGATCTGAAATTTGGAGGAGGATGATAATTTGGGCATATGAAGGCACTTTAAAATTTTCATACTATTTGAATAAATAAAAATGATACTTCCTTCATAGTGCTCTCCACTGAACAGAAAATTGGGAAAAATGCTGAGGGAAATTGGCTAGAATAAATGAGCTAAAATTTGGGGGAAGGAGGTTCTATCGGCAGGGTCATGTCGTGGTAAATTTTCAGCAATTATAAATTAACATAAAATATAGTTGCTTCACAAACTGAAAATATCACCAGAAACAAAGATTGGATGCTGAGCTCACATGTATTGTTAGATGGGGCTCAAATTTTGTGGAGAACTATGATTTGGGAATATAGAAGATGTGACAAAAATTCAGCTCATTAGAATATGCCTAGCTAGTACTTCCTTCACAACAGTTTGAGCTGAACAAAAACTTTGGAAATTTGCCGAGGAAGATTTACCAGGCAAATGGAGTTGAATATTGTCATGAGGCAACGATTTGGATAGTAAAGAATGCCTAATTTTTTTCGGAATTTTAGGAATGACAGAAATATAGGTTGCTTCACAACCTAGGGCAAAAATTGACACATGGACATGACACATAGGCAAAACTGATGAGGTGGCGCCTAGTCATAGCAATCCACCATAATTTACAAGGTTATGACCATCTATATTGGTCATGATCAGCTAGAAATAAGGCAGCGGACCAGTGCTGTCTGCTTTATGACCATTTCGTGTAAGGAAATTACGACCTTTCTGACCAAAATGGTCGTTATAGTTTAGGGTTTGGAGCCCCCCGAACAGCTTTTGACCAATTGGTCTCAAATGGTCGTAGATTTATGACCAATTCTTCCAGGGTCACTGACAGAAGGTCACAAGTTGACATATTTCTTGTAGTGGGACACGGCGAGAGGTACTTGGATATTAAGTAACAATTAATTTGATTATTTCTTGCCATTCAATAGTATTACTAATGCTTATTTGTTGTCATGCACAGAGACAATTTGCGCATAGCCATGTGAGGGGCTGCTACCCATCCTTCACGGCGCAGTTTGATAGTTTGCACGAGGATCAAGTTATCTGGGAGCCATACTCGCATCAGGCTATATTATCCAGGTGCCCAGTTGGGATTTCTGGATTGTGCACTAGAGATCAGCACTATTGGATGACCAAGGCCAAGTTGGTGTTCGACGTGACGGTTGAGGAGATGGCTCTTCATAGGGTGATGAGACAGTTCGGTCTATGTCAAGAGCCTGACATTCCAGATATTCCACACTTACCAGAACACATGCACAAGTAAATAGTAATACTATTTTATTTCTCAGCTCTGCATTCAGAATATACCTAATCATGTAACGTGCGCATGTCAATCTCAGGGACAGTCGCCTAGGAGGAAACAAGTCCATGGCTTATTGGCTTCAGAGCATTACCCCTTACGTTGACGAATGGACTACCGCGCCGACAAATATCTGGGATGAGGTTCGGCCCTTTAACTGGGACAAGTTCGGGTTGTATCCGCAGCGTTACCTGTAGGGTAACGCAGCAAAAAACAAAATTTTTCCGACCTACGCACCAGCCCAGGACCACTATGGAGACTGCATACAAGGTTTGATCATTTTCGTTACCGACTCGTAGCGCAGCGGAAGTAGAGTCGATGACGATCGGCGGTGCAGATCCCCGCAGCTAGGATTTACAACCTCCCAACCGCGAGGATGTATACCCTCGTCTTCCCTTCGGACAGCCCTCCGGGAGGCGGTCGAACAGTCCCCCGGACGATGTCGCGGACAGCCCTTCGGGAGGACCTTCGAAACTCGAATGGTCACTCGGACAGCCCTTCGGGAGGACTCACAGAACTCGGACCGTCACTTGGACAGCCCTTCGGGAGGCACTCTCGAACAGCCCCTCGGGCACTAAGATCGAAACTACGACCTCTCTACAGAGTTGCACACATACGGTGTCACCTATCCGGCAGGGCTTCGCCGTCCAGAACTAGTTCCTGCCGGAACCCAGACAGCCTTTCGGCTCTACGAAACTCTTTTCGTGGGAGGGAGAGAGAAGCCAGATAACATCTTGGCATGTGTATGAGAGTAAGGGATGAGTGTGGAGGGCTGCCCCTCCACCTCTATTTATAGGAAAGCCAAGGGGTAGGGTAGTTATCCAATAAAACCCAAAGGCATATGAGGGAAGTCCTTCCACAAGGACCTAAAGGAGAAACCAAGGAACAAGAGGGGCTCCAAGGTGGAGCCCCTAGTGTGGCCGGCCACTCCCCCATGAGGGCCCCCCCCAAAGGGGGTTCTCATCCATCCACATCACCTTCTAGAAGCCTTTAGCAAAAGCCCTAAAAGGTGGCTTCCAAAAATTATCCAAAAAGCACTTTCACTATTCACGACGACATTTTTCAGCGTCCGTTCGAACTGAAAATATTTATGTGGGCTTAGAACAATTCCAGTACCCACTAAAATAATTTTCAACGCGTTCTAGAACAATTCCAGATTAGTGATTTTCATCTGCGAAAAGCATCTGAAGCGGTTCCGGCAGCTCCGAAACATTTCCGGTTTTTCTTCCAGTCCCAGAAGTTTCCAGAATGATTCTGGCACCCTCCAAGAATTATCAGGCATGTGCCAAAACCAATTTGACTTAATGGTATCCTCTGAAACAACTTTTCAGTTTCACCGGAACTCATCCGGTGACCTCTCTCTGCGGAACTTTTCCGCTGTCCGAAACTTTTCGGTGTCCGAAACTTTTTCGGTGATTTTCTCTCAGACTCCCTGTCTAGTATTCAGCAGATAGATGACCCTTAAGCGTGTGACCCTATAGGTTCGGTGAAGTATAGACATGACACGGAACCCCTTCCGATCAATGATCAACATCGGAGCCGTGGACACCCATATTGACCCCTATACCCACACGAATGAATATTCGAGTGAACCTCCAGTTGCCGTGTGCTATTCCTGTTGCTTCGCGATATGTTACAAATACCTGAGGTGAGACATGTTGGCATTCCCGTGGATCAACAACTTGTCCACTATGCTAGTTACCTCGTTACCGGTATTGTTCTCTTTTCTCGTTACCGTGTTCCGGCATCCCAGTGATCAAATCACAAAGTGTCTGGCCAGACGATGATGGATACCGTAACACCGAGAGGGCCCAGAGATATCTCTCCATCGTCGGAGGAGCAAATCCCAATCTTGAGCTATCAAGTTACTTGACATACTTTCCCATGAACCCGTAAGCCGCCGTAATAGCCACCCATTTACGGATGACGTTTAACAAACCCCAAAGTTCATGAAGCAAGCATGAAGAAACTCGATACTCTCATGGTCTGAGGAATCATGCAAACGTTAACCATCTCTGTGTTATTAACCATTAACTTGTGACGAATGAATCTCATAGCATAACACCAATCGGGTCGATTCAACACAAATGTTCTTCTAACATTGTGCCCTCAAAGTTGATGGCATAGACATGCCCATGATTGGGAAAACATAATCATCATGCAACACTTGAGCTAGTCTTAGAGGCATGACTAGGAATACATTTTACCGTTTATTATTCCACACGTGCACATGAGTTTTCCCCAGAGCCTTTATGGATATACGGGCTCGGGAACCACAACAGTTATAGCATGGAACATAAACCTAATTATGAACACGGAGATAAATAATAACATTTATTATTGCCTCTAGGGCATATCTCCTACAGACTCCCACTTGCACTAGAGTCAATAATCTAGTTAATGCTAATGCACTTTACACCTGTGGCACACCGGTGTAAATATGCTTCGCTTGTGGTATAGCCTGATGTCCAACGGATCTGACGACTTCAGCTCCGTGTGTATCTTTGCATATCCTCGCGTCTTCACGCTTTCACAAAATTCATATTTTGTGTGGACTTGGCTTGGTATGTATGCGAATCACAGGTCGAACCTGGATTCCTCAGACTGAGTTATGGAGCAACTACCTGTAGTAGTGTCCCATTGACAAAAGCCATCTTGGAACCATACTAAGTTCATGAATGAACTATATGATTCAACATCTTCTTTGTCGCTTTTAAAAGCGGCAACATACTTTGCCTCTGTTATAGAATTCGCCACAGTAACTTGTGAGGAACAATTTCCAACTGCCGTGCCACCATATTGTGTATTACACAAAACCCTTAACTTAAATCGAAAATCGCTTGGAGCATGGATGAAGACTGTATCGATGTAACCTTTTACAACAAACTCTTCATGATCTCCGCTTGTGAGAAAACATGTCATCAGTGCTACTATAGTACTCAATGACCCTTTTTCACTGTTGTCCCATGATCAGTACTTTTGATCACTTTGGTATCTATACTCGCAACAACTTTGGGAGTATTGGACATATCTGGTTGTTTTACATACCATGGAATACATGATTAATCCAAACACAAGAGTGTGTGGAATCTCCATCATGTATTTTGCTCATCAGTGTTTTGGGACACCGAGTCTTGCAAAAACTCTTTCCATGTGACTTCGGCAAGAATCACTCCTTGACGTTTTTTAATACTAAAAGGTTTTAGCATTTTGTCAATATGTATCTTTGCTCAGCCCCATCAGGTAAATCTATCTCCATAGATCATCATGCCTAATATTAAGGCTATTTAGCCCAAGCACTTCATAAAAAAACCCCTTTTTAAATGAAGTCCTGATTCGTGTCAAGAAATTTAATTCCAATTAACAATGTGTCAAGCACACAACGTTTTTAGAAATATTATTATGCTCCCACTTACTTTCTTGAATCACAAGCATCTTTGTTACCCATTGATGAAGTCAAAACCCTTTTAACCATATCATCAAAACACGAAGATTCCAACTCCATTTTGCTCTCTTCTATCCATCACTGGAACTCTGAAGTTTGCATACTTACTAGCATCCTTTTGACTGACAAAATACCTTGGATTGTATCACATGCAAGTCCTTGGTTTTATTTCCATCAGATGGAAATCCTTTCGTCATCCTTGTTTCATATCTCATGATTGAAATATGTATTAATTGCTAGTTCAACCCGAACCGACTTTAAGCATCGCTACGGTGAAGCAACCTCATCATAGTCAACTCCTAGAACTTGTATATTGCAACAAGTCGAGCTTTATGGATAAAACATTTTTATTCGTATCAGTTATAGTTCCATAAATATTCGTCAGACTCTAAGTCTTCCGAAAGGTGTATCAAGGTTTTAATCTTGAATCACTTATATGGAAACTATCTCGGATTGTATTGGCATTTAGCCAATTCCGGAGTCAGGGCCCACCAATGCTTCCTTGTGTATCGTAGGTATACTGTTGTCTAACAACAATATCTCATTTGCGCACCTGAGAGGTTTGCACGAGCCTTGCCTACATGGTTCAGCTGCAAGTTCGACCGAAGTCCATACATTTTATTGTAGAGACTTCCGTATCAGTCGCAGTAGGAAACTCTGGAATTACTTCCAAGGTCTCTTTCCTTTGACCTGATGACGGAGATACTGGTTATCTCATCGAGTTGCATTATTCTCCCACTCACCTTTTTGAAAGAACCATTTTCTTCAAAAAGCATACCGTTCTTTGTGGCAAACCTATTTGCCTCGGTATAGTGAGGGAGGAATACCCAACATTTTGGGATAACCTACAAAGTAGCACTTGTCTGATTTGGAATAGGTTTGTAACCTTTTACACAAGCCCCATATTCCAAATGTTAAGAAAAGATATAATATGGTTGGGCGTACCATACCATGCTGTCATTTCAACAGACCCGATGGAGCTCTTTTCAGTGTAAAAGCCGCAGTCTCTAAAGCATCACCTTTTAAAAGGGATAATGGCAAATTTATTTATGTCATCTTTGATCTTACCATGTCATAAATGGTTCGATTACATCTTCACGGACTTTCCACTCACAGTGGTGTTCCGGGAGGTGTAAGTTATGAAACTCTTTTCACAACTCATCAGACATTCGCTAAACTTGTAACTCAAATATTTCTTTCTGCAATCGAATTGTAGAAACATAATTTTCTTGTTATAATAGCTTCTACTTCATATTTGAAAACCTTTCGAATGATTTCAAAAGATCCATACTTACGTCTCATCAAGTAAATATCCATATATCTACTTGAGTCATTTCTGAAGATAGATAAATCCACTACTTGCAACAACATTTATTGAACTACACACATCAAAATGTATGATCACCAATAAGTTTTGTTGCTCATTCCTTATGGACTGTGAACGGTATTTCAGTCACTTCACTTTTCGGAGGAAATTTGCAAGTGTCAGATGATTCAAAATCAAACGACTTCAAAATCCATCATAATGGAGTTTTCCATGCGGGTTTCTCCAATGTGACCAAATGCAGTGCCACACTTGTGTGGTATTCTTTTAGTCTTGCGACATTTAGCGTCAGTGTTATAGATGTATCATATTACCATCAATATTCATAACATACGTCCAATTTTGGATGGAAGCATGGCCCTCCATGTTATTCATAATACTGAACAACAATTGTTGTTTTATGAACAACTCTTTTGCAACAAACATTGTGCAATGGGCTAGAGTGTATGAAACTCTAAAATGAATTATGAAAGTAAACCCAGAGGTAATATATTATTATCAATATTCATAACATACATCTCATTCATAATGAAAGTATGGCCCTTATGTTAATCATAACATCGAACATCAAAAGTTCTCTTATGAACAACCTTCTTGCAAGATACCTTATGCAATGGGCTAGAGTTCGTGAAACTCTAAATGAATTATGAAAATGAATACAGACGGTAATACACCGATGGAAGGTATAGTAACATTTACTATGTTCCCTGTGTATACCTAAACCTCATTCCTGGCTAGTCTTTCAGGCCATAGTAGTTCTTACATCGAGTTGCAACAGAATGCAATCGAGCGGGTATCTTTGTGATTAACTCACAATACCCAAGAATTAGTGATTAACATGTTTAACCATAATTCCCAAGAACTATATCTTTAACCAGCCTTCTATACATCAAAAACTTGCATGACATTCATACATGAGCTGGATATTCCAGTCTTCTATCTTATTGCCTTTATACTTCTAACAGTTTAACTTTCAGTATTTCTCCTACTCTCAGAAGAAGCACCCAACTTAAGAGTGGCGTTAGCCCCGGACTTCCTAGGTGTGTAAGTCACACTAACACCCTTCGGACACTTCCTTTCTCTTTAAGTTGTTGTTTTATTCACTTTTCATCATATGACAGGCGTTCTACTGGATCCCTCTCTTATCAGTCTAATGCATAGTAAACTCCTTTACTAATAGTTTGCAAACAAACATTGCTTTGGATATCTCATATCTTTTAGCCTTTGTCTGTCTCTGAAAATGATTTTCAGATTCCATGAATATCACATAACTATCCAAACTTTCGAAGTTCAGGTCTGATGGAAGCAAACATATTGCACTTGACTGAAACGGAATTCTAGCTTTTGGATCGAAGGACGAGAGTCACATGATCCATAGCAGAAGCGAGAGAATACCGAAAGTATGCGATAGGACAAAGTCCTTCTCGGCACTCTGGAGGACAATCCTCACATTACGTTACCAACCGTAAAGATTTAACCAGATATTTAACAGCTATTCAATTTTAATAGGGAAGGTGGAAATGCGAGCCATTATTCTACAACTATTATGCAAATCACACTTAGACAGTGTTCAAAATTAATTGCACTGAGAATTAAACAAGTTAATTCAACAGTGCTCTCCCACTCAAATCAATATCTCTCATAATTGATTGTGAGCGATTCAAGATCCATATTACAATTCAACGCCAAGGATGTGTCCATCTCAAGTGACGAAAATTGCAATCGGTAGGCCAACTTGCCAATCACATCTCTATGTGACTCTTGTTCATCTTTCGATGGGCGTGTTCCGAGCTCAGGACGCTCCTCCAGAACGTCAAGACAACCAAGTGATCTTGCTGCGAGGTCTCAACTCACCCGCCTCACACTTCCCTAATCGTTCGCACCCATGTGTCCATGTGATGCCCCGAAAAGTTAGGTGCCGTGACGGTGCTACACTTGGGAGAACACTAACTACTTGATATTTTTGTGAGAGATCACCCTAATAAAAGCGACTACCGTGCAATCAAGAAAGGTGCAACATAAGGGATAAACATCTCAGGCAATTCATAATAGCATGATATGGTATAGCCCTTTCAGACGGAGAAGTCTTGTATTTCTTCGTCTTCGGCATTCGCGTCGGTGTTCACCTTTGCGAAGATTGCCACCACCTTGTCGATGCACCAGATAATATTGCTATCTCTATAGCTAATAAAATAATGCATTACAACAAGGTTGACACGCAGGTCATTTAAAGTGCAATCATATGGCTCCAGCCATCATGCCGAATCATGACACGCAGGTCAATAAATTTACATTATATAGTCATCTCATACATAATCAAATTATTATGAGCACTGCTATACCACATCATATGCACATGCAAACCCTCCTGCAAAACCAAGTTAGACGCCTCTAATCGGTTCATGCAAAAACTTGTTTTACGTGGCTTCTAAGGTTTCGAAACAAACCGAAGCTACCAACGTCCATCATCAAGTATGATAATTCAAGTCGCTAGATTAACTTTCCAGGGTGTATGAAAACCGAGATAATAAAATCTCGAGCCCCATACTAAACTTCGTCATACGCATGACCCCCGTGCAGATCATATCTGCATTGTCCTTTTGTCTGCGAAATTTCATCTTTCCTTTTAACTACGGTGGAATTCAATGAACTGTTAGCACTTCGTTGATCAATCAGGATCGCGGATTGCCAGAACTTTGAAACTCCACCATACTGTTATCAAGATCAGAAATATGCAAATTCCAGGGAAGCAACAAGAACATCGGGTAACAGATTTCATCTGCTACCCGCACAAATAATTTTCAGTAATAGAACTCATCTACTACCTAATTATATTGTGCAACACCCATACATCTCTATGTATTCTAGATCGCAACCTGCATCTACGCATAGCACGGCTCATGATGCCACTGTAGGGTAACGCAGCAAAAAACAAAATTTTTCCGACCTACGCACCAGCCCAGGACCACTATGGAGACTGCATACAAGGTTTGATCATTTTCGTTACCGACTCGTAGCGCAGCGGAAGTAGAGTCGATGACGATCGGCGGTGCAGATCCCCGCAGCTAGGATTTACAACCTCCCAACCGCGAGGATGTATACCCTCGTCTTCCCTTCGGACAGCCCTCCGGGAGGCGGTCGAACAGTCCCCCGGACGATGTCGCGGACAGCCCTTCTGGAGGACCTTCGAAACTCGAATGGTCACTCGGACAGCCCTTCGGGAGGACTCACAGAACTCGGACCGTCACTTGGACAGCCCTTCGGGAGGCACTCTCGAACAGCCCCTCGGGCACTAAGATCGAAACTACGACCTCTCTACAGAGTTGCACACACACGGTGTCACCTATCCGGCAGGGCTTCGCCGTCCAGAACTAGTTCCTGCCGGAACCCAGACAGCCTTTCGGCTCTACGAAACTCTTTTCGTGGGAGGGAGAGAGAAGCCAGATAACATCTTGGCATGTGTATGAGAGCAAGGGATGAGTGTGGAGGGCTGCCCCTCCACCTCTATTTATAGGAAAGCCAAGGGGTAGGGTAGTTATCCAATAAAACCCAAAGGCATATGAGGGAAGTCCTTCCACAAGGACCTAAAGGAGAAACCAAGGAACAAGAGGGGCTCCAAGGTGGAGCCCCTAGTGTGGCCGGCCACTCCCCCATGAGGGCCCCCCCCAAAGGGGGTTCTCATCCATCCACATCACCTTCTAGAAGCCTTTAGCAAAAGCCCTAAAAGGTGGCTTCCAAAAATTATCCAAAAAGCACTTTCACTATTCACGACGACATTTTTCAGCGTCCGTTCGAACTGAAAATATTTATGTGGGCTTAGAACAATTCCAGTACCCACTAAAATAATTTTCAACGCGTTCTAGAACAATTCCAGATTAGTGATTTTCATCTGCGAAAAGCATCTGAAGCGGTTCCGGCAGCTCCGAAACATTTCCGGTTTTTCTTCCAGTCCCAGAAGTTTCCAGAATGATTCTGGCACCCTCCAAGAATTATCAGGCATGTGCCAAAACCAATTTGACTTAATGGTATCCTCTGAAACAACTTTTCAGTTTCACCGGAACTCATCCGGTGACCTCTCTCTGCGGAACTTTTCCGCTGTCCGAAACTTTTCGGTGTCCGAAACTTTTTCGGTGATTTTCTCTCAGACTCCCTGTCTAGTATTCAGCAGATAGATGACCCTTAAGCGTGTGACCCTATAGGTTCGGTGAAGTATAGACATGACACGGAACCCCTTCCGATCAATGATCAACATCGGAGCCGTGGACACCCATATTGACCCCTATACCCACACGAATGAATATTCGAGTGAACCTCCAGTTGCCGTGTGCTATTCCTGTTGCTTCGCGATATGTTACAAATACCTGAGGTGAGACATGTTGGCATTCCCGTGGATCAACAACTTGTCCACTATGCTAGTTACCTCGTTACCGGTATTGTTCTCTTTTCTCGTTACCGTGTTCCGGCATCCCCGTGATCAAATCACAAAGTGTCTGGCCAGACGATGATGGATACCGTAACACCAAGAGGGCCCAGAGATATCTCTCCATCGTCGGAGGAGCAAATCCCAATCTTGAGCTATCAAGTTACTTGACATACTTTCCCATGAACCCGTAAGCCGCCGTAATAGCCACCCATTTACGGATGACGTTTAACAAACCCCAAAGTTCATGAAGCAAGCATGAAGAAACTCGATACTCTCATGGTCTGAGGAATCATGCAAACGTTAACCATCTCTGTGTTATTAACCATTAACTTGTGACGAATGAATCTCATAGCATAACACCAATCGGGTCGATTCAACACAAATGTTCTTCTAACATTGTGCCCTCAAAGTTGATGGCATAGACATGCCCATGATTGGGAAAACATAATCATCATGCAACACTTGAGCTAGTCTTAGAGGCATGACTAGGAATACATTTTACCGTTTATTATTCCACACGTGCACATGGGTTTTCCCCAGAGCCTTTATGGATATACGGGCTCGGGAACCACAGCAGTTATAGCATGGAACATAAACCTAATTATGAACACGGAGATAAATAATAACATTTATTATTGCCTCTAGGGCATATCTCCTACATTACCGGCATACAACGAGGATCTACCTGGTTCCATCAGTTGCTCCTGATCAGATCGAAGCCCCTCTCACCAGCAATATGTACCCAACTGCCTCTGTTGTGGGAACCAGACACCACGCGGTACGTGCCATGGTTCTCATATGTTAAGTCTTTTCTTAACCTGGACATATTCAATTGGTTATCTATTCGTGTTGTCCGTCATACAACGAGGATCTAATTGGTTAACTCTTCGTGTACAGGTTGACTTGACAAGCGAGGCGCGAGAGGAGGTTTCTGCTTTAATGCAGCGCTTTCAGAGGGGAGATACTATCCCACCACGAGAGCACATCTCATGGTTGAGGCGTCTTGATGACAGCTACGCGGGATTTACGCAGCTGTTACGTGTAGACGATCTTCGGATGTTGTAGTTCCTCCTCCAGCACATCGTCCGCCACATCCCTCTCTACAGCATTCTGAACCACGACCCTCTGTGCACCGTTCAGAACAACGACCCTCTGTGCACCGTTCAGAACCTCATCCTTCACAGCCAGGGAGCTCTTCCTGGCATCAGCCACCTCCTTCACAACCAGGGAGCGCATACTGGCATCAGCAGATGGAACTAGGTAACACTACTTACTACATTCTTTTCAACATTGTAGTAACCGTTCATGCATTCTGTCCACTCACCGATGCTTAGTGGTGGTGCTTCGTTCATGCATTTGTATCAATTTTACATGTTTTACTTTACCGCAGGCGGCAACCAGTCGCAACCGTTCATGCATTCAGTGCAGTCACCGATGCTTAGTGGTGGTGCTTCGTTCTTAGAGGGCGACGGGCATAATGATGACCAGGATGCAAACACTAATGACTTCTCGCAGACAGTGTTTCACACTCCACCACCACCACCATCGCAGGAGACACAGACAATGACAGACGAGGTTATCTATGGTCGTGGTTATAGTGAGCATCGTGCACCGCCTCAGCGCTTATCGCCTTCCGGTCCTCGCCCGAGGAAGACCCAGACTCGTTGTCGCCCCCCACAGTGATATGGTTATCTATGTATGAGTCATTATCTATGTTAGTTTCAGACTATTCGCATCTGTGAGTCAGTATCTATGTATGAGACATGCTTCATGTATGTGCTAATATCGCACTTGTCTCTATCTGATTAGAAGACATATATCGTTTTATGTATGCGAGAGACATATTACTATTAATTCGCATTGTTATTCCAGTTACATTTCCAAACAGACTGCAACCGATAATTACGATACAAGTACATATGAATTAAACGGTAGAGCTGAACTTAAAAATTACAGCTTACATACTACATGAAAGCATCATCGTCATCCTTCGCCGATGCAACACTCTTGCCCTTCGACGATGCGGTACTCTTGCCCTTCGTCGATGCAGCACTCTTGCCCTGCGACGACGCGGTACTCTTGCCTTTCGACGGTGCAGTACTCTTGGCCTTGGTGCTCGGCATGAAGATATCGTCTTCATCTTCGCTGTCGTCAGTCCATAAAAATATATGCTCTGCTGCAATCCTTAAGAAAGTTTCACTCTTCGTCTGCACTACCTTCTTCCACCTTCCATGCAACCTAAGAACTTCTTACGTACCTCCTCATAGATCCTTTCAGGCCACCCAGACCTACGTAATGCGTGAGCCAACTCATTCAGTATGGTGTCACTACCGAGGAGTTTGTCCCATGGAACTATCCTATTGTCCATCCTGAAATCGGTGGCTAGCCTAAGAAGACATTTGCTCATCTCAGGATGAAAACTACGATCAAAAGGATAATCGGACATCTCGACTACACTAAACTGGACTACTTATCCACCTCCGTGTGTAGGGGGTTTTATAGATAGAGAGGAGAAAATGGCTGCAAAGAACGACTGCGGTATGGAGGGAAAGGGTTGGCGGGAACTTATGCCGGGAAGGGGTTGGCGGGAAACGGGTGGCGGGAACATATGGCGGGAACATATGAAGGGAAAGAGTTGGCGGGAAAATATTGAGGGAAAGGGTTGCGCGAAAATACATTTTTTCAATGTCTAAGATGGGCAATGGTTGCACAGCATTCATAAGTCAAAATATAAAAAAACAACCTTTTCGGCCTAACATAAGCCGAAGAGCGGAGCCATGCAGCTTCGGCCACCCGTTCACGTGAAAAGGTGGGCCCCAGGGACTTTTCGGCCTACTGCTGACCAAAGACCACTTTTCGGCCTACCGCTGACCGAAAAGGACTTTTCGGCCCAGGTACGCACCTCTTCGGCCAAGGCACGGCCGAAAAGCACTTTTCGGCCTAATCCTAGCCAAAAACACCCTCTTCGGCCAACACGAGGCCGACGGGGTCATAGTTTTGATTTTTTTGCATTGGGTGCTATAGTTGCCGAAATTGCTATAAATAAAGTGATAGTTTTGAAAAAAAATCTTGAGGAAAGACAATGAGCGGTTTTTGTGAAGATAAAATGGGGAAGACAACAGGAAGCTCAACAATGGAGGGAAGAAATAACCAGGGCCTTTAATGCGATTGTGGCCTTTTTACTCTGTCCTAACAATGAGCACTACTAGCTGATTTATTCTAGATCCTTGAAATCAGGTCGTTCATTCTGCCTAGATTCAAATAGTTATGTGGATGCGTTATTGTATTTCAGTGGGTAATTCCACATGGATCTCATCCTAGAATACCATTTTTTCTTGCATGAAATTCCACTGTCAGAACAGTGTTGCTGGACCAATCACAGGACACGACTGCTACTAGAGTGAGTGTTAGGAGGAAGGGTACTTGCATCGGTGACGAGGATGGTTGCAGGGAAGTTAGATTTGCCGGCGGCAAGAGTCCCCAGTGGTGGCGGCGCACAAATACAGATCCATCACTCCTTGGACGAGCTTTGCACATAAGCAGTTGAGCAGCAAGTAATCCTCAGCATAACTGACATACTGATTAGTATTACCTGATCAAAAATAAAACTACTTTATGTTAGCACTATAGAACATAAAGGCGATAGTTGACAGTGAAAGTTTAACATATTTGAGTAAACTTTTTATGTATTAGTGATCAGAGTGAACCAGGTTTGACCACCCACTTTCTAAATATTGTATGTTGGGTACTAGTAGTCTAGTACCGAACATATGTCCAATAGAAGCAAATTCTATACCAAGATATAGCTTATTACATGGACATAATTGTAAGTGACATTCCATACAATTCTCCTACAAACCTTGTAAATCTATTTAAAGGACAAGAGCATCAACAATTCCCATGAGAAACAGCACGATCGTGTCCCACACGTTAGCCCTATCAGCAGACAAGAAAAAATGGTTCCTTTTACTGTAACTGAAAGTCAATTGCTCCTCGAATGTGATAACTAGTGTACGTGTGAATCACTACCGGAATGACCGGCTACCGAGGCCATCGGCATAGGCCAGTATCTCGTCGGGATAGACCTATGCCGATGGACACCGTCGGCAACATTTGCGTCGGTGTACCCGGGCAGGCCATCGGCATAGATGTCTATGCCGATGGACACCGTCGGCAACATTTGCGTCGGTGTACCCGGGCAGGCCATCGGCATAGATGCCTATGCCGACGGCTTCCGTACGGCCGTCGGCATAGTATCACCGCCGGCAAACTTTGACGCCCGACAGCGACTGACAGCGCCGTCGCCAACTACTTGCCAACCAGGGGGCGCCACATGGTGCATCTATGCCGACGGCCAGGTCGTCGGCATAGGTGCGTGCTAGGACTAGCCCAACGGCCGCCACGTGTCAGCGGTGCCAGCATAGATTTGAATATATGCCGACGGCCAGGCCGTCGGGATCCCCACGGGCCAGGAGCTACCAGTGGCTGCACGTGTCCACCTATGCCTACGGCAAAGCTGTCGGCTTACTTGTAAATCTATGCCGACGGCGTGGACATGTGGCAGCCACTGGCAGCTCAACCTACCCTATGCCGACGGCCAGGCCGTCGGCATAGTCCCTTTCTGTTTTTTCTTCTTTTTCTCTGTTTTAATTCAAATCAAATCAATTCAAATATACAGCAGATATATATGATGAAATAGACGTACACAGCAGATATAAGTATCATCCTCACAACCAACATCACAAGAACATAAATATCATCACAAACATAAGCATCATCACAAGTCAAGTCATCTAAAGAAGCACACAAGTCATCTAGAGGAGCATAAAAGACCACAAGTCATCTAAAGGAGCACACATCATCCTCGCAAGCACTGACATCATCTAAAGGAGCACATATATGATCATCAATGACGACGGGCACTACCACCGCCAAGGTCGCACTACTAGGAAAAGGGCTATAGATGATATGGACACTAATGGCGCACCTTACATGTGGTGCGCCACTGCTATATAGCAGTGGCGCACCATGTGTAGGTGCGCCATTAGTGTCCATATCACTAATGGCGCACCACACCCACGGTGCGCCATTAGTGTCCAATTTTTTTTTTTTTTGCAAAACTAGTAATGGCGCACCAGGGCATAGTGCGCCATTACTAGTTTTAACTAGTAATGGCGCACCACACACTCCGTGCGCCATTACTAACAAATGTTTCTTTTATTTATTTTTTTAAAACTAGTAATGGCGCACCAGGGTATAGTGCGCCATTACTAGTTCAAACTAGTAATGGCGCACTATTCCCTGGTGCGCCATTACTAGTTTTGGATTTTTTTTTTTTGCAAAACTAATAATGGCGCACCTGTTACGTGGTGCGCCATTACTAACTTTCTGAGTCTTAAAAAAATTCACCAAATGCACCCCCCCGGACCGCCTTTTCAGTTTCAAAAAAAATAAAAGAAAATGATAGAAATGTCAAAAAAATAAAAGAAAATAATATTCCCATGTGATATGTGGTCTAGTTGTTAGCAAAATTTGCAAACATGAATTTTGGACTTTTTTGCAAAATCTCTCGAGAATTTGTAAAATGGGCATAACTTTTGCATACGAACTGCGATGAAAAAGTTTTTTATATGAAAAATCATCTACTCGAAAAGTTACATCCGAAGTTTGACCAAAAACCTAACAGAAAAAAAGTTACGGGGCTTTTAAGATCTAGAGGGGAAAAAATTCAAAAAAATTCAAACTTACTAGTGGTGCACCATTTGCTAGGTGCGCCACTAGTAATAGAAAAAAAATTGGTTTTGAATTTTTTTTTTGGATTTTTTTTTCAAAATATGATACGTAATATGACCAGGAAGTTTCAAATATTTTTTCAAAATTTCATCACACTCATGAACATGAACAAAGTCCTAGACATCAACAAGGTTTAATAGCATTGATATCATAGATATATCAACAAGTGCTTGTTAAGTGAGGTGGTGTTGGGGTTGGATAGAACTGCGAAGTTAAGCGTGCTCGGGCTGGAGTAGTGTGAGGATGGGTGACCTTTCGGGAAGTTTGACCACTTAGTGCGATTTGACTTGAGATTAAGCCATAATGACCCAAGATTAAGAAAAAAAAAATTTGAAAAAAAATTGTTACTAATGGCGCATCACATAGAAGTGCGCCATTAGTAACCCAGAGCACAAAGTAAATATGGCCCCCTGGGAGGCATACTAATGGCGCACGGTGGGCTATACTAATGGCGCACTGCGTGGTGCGCCATTAGTATACCAGATACTAATGGCGCACCAGGGGTGCGCCATTAGTATTTAATTCTAATGGCGTGGTGCTAGTGGCGCACCAGTAGTGCGTCATTAGTAGGCAAAACTGGTGCGCCACTAGCAGGCCTTTTTCTAGTAGTGTCGTCACCGCCCAGACCGCCAAAGCCGAGGTCGTCACTGCTGGCTCCGTGACCGTCACCGCCACCGCCATCTCCACCTCCTCGGTGGATCGGAGTGACCGGGCTCCGTGACTTGGGAGTGATGCCAAGACCGGCACCACCACCAACGGATGATCCACCGGTTCCCTGGATGTTTGAAAAGACATGTTAAGGGGATATGTGATTGTGTTGAATAAACGGTAAGCTTTGGGTGAATAGTTTGGGAATGTACTAACTGGCGTAGTCCCCGGGTATTGTGCCAGAAACTCCTCATAGGTAAGCAGCACTGGTTGTGGTCCAGGAGGAGGTGGTGGTGGTTCCATTTGAGGAACCGTGCCGGCCGCCATGCACTCAACAACGCGCTGTATGTTAATTGACCAAGCAAACATGAATGTCAGAAGAAATGCAAGTGCAAATATAGAAGTGAAATGAAAGGGGCCAAACAAACCGTCATCATGCGAGTGCTGTGCTCCTGCACTGCTAAAACTCTCGCGTGCCACACCATGGTCTCCTGGCGTGTGTACTCCATGTAGGCGTACAGTATGACATGATGGAACTCATAAAACATCTCAATGCGGAAAATAAAGTGAGTAATGAAGATAAGAGGGAAAATACTTACAGAGTGCCGCTCGGCTAGGAGGGAGTGTGGCTGCGCTCTGGTCATGGTCGTGCTTGTGCGCTGGCTCAGGCCCGGGTCGGTAGCTCGGAGCTGTGTGTAGGAGATAGAAGGAGAGACCACAGCATCCAGAACCGGCTGCCGACCATGAGCCTTCGGCCCCATGCCCACCACCACCCTCTCGTCTAGAGCAGCCTTCATGGGTCAGGTGTGTCAGGATGTAACCTCAGATACTCATCAGAGTAGGCCTTCTTCTTATGCTCGATCTTTCCGTAGTACTTGCCCTCGCCAGGCTTGGGCTTCCTCCGCGTATGGGCGATCTCCCACGCCTCCATGTGTGAGAGCGACCGCTTTAGTTTCTCCTCCTGCACCACCAAACAGAGGTTAGTCATATATAAGAAAGTGATGGTAAATAGAAGAAGAAAAATGTTTAATGTACATAGATATACCTGAAGTTTCTTGTGGACAAAGTGGTTTCGGTTTCCCTGAGCATGTACTCCCTCGTTCCCTCGGTTAGCCCGGTTTTTCATGCTCTTAGCCGCCCAGTTTCCATCCTGACCGAACCACAGATCCTCCAAAGCCGCCCATCCTTCGTTCTTTCCATAACACCATCCAGGACACACCTACATAATGAAAGCATAATGGCATGTCAGCAAGAAACGATGAAATTTACCACAAACGTCGGAATGAAAAACTGTTATACTTACCATCAAGTACTGCTCCCTCTCCAAGGTAAGCTTCTCCCTCCGCGCCTCTTCCTTGGTCATCTTCTCGCCAAGAACGGTGTGATAATATTGCGAGATGGCCACCCAGCGCACCTCGTATTGCATCTGGCGGGCCTTCTTCCTCGCTTGGCGCAGCACGATCTCGTCGACAGTGGACTTGTGCTCTGGAAGAACTCGATAGTATTTCTACAATCGTTCATGAAACCAGAATGGAAGAAGCAATGAGTTAAATCATTCGATGATAAACTATGAACGAAATTGAAGACTCGTGCTTCTCAAGAGAACTCACGCAAAAATAAATAAAATAGAAAAAAATTAGCACAAATCTATGCCGACGGCGACGCCCACGGATCGAAGAAGCCTTGGATTGATGACGTGACATAGGACGCGGATCGATGACATGGCAGAGGCCATGGGCCAGGCCTATGCCAACGGCCAGGCCGTCGGCATATCTCTGCCACCCCACGGACCGACGAGGGGCTCGGATCGATGACGTGTCAGAGGACGCGGATCGATGACGTCGGCATATCTATGCCGACGGCCCCCGTTAGCTCCGTCGGTGTCGGTCTGACGCCGCCAGGGGCTGTCGCCCACCGGGTAGCCGGGCCCATGGCTATGCCGACGACCCGACCTATGCCGACGGCCACCGTAGGCATATAGCAACTGCTGCCGACGGCCTAGCTATGCCGACGGCCCCGTCGGCATAGGTGGACGTATGCCGACGACTTTTCTACGCCTACGGCTTGACCTAGGCCATCGGCATACGTCCATCTATGCCGTCGGGAGCCGTCGGGAATTGGGCAAATTCTGGTAGTGAATATCCTGACCGCAGATAGCATTGAAGATTGTTGAAAAAGCTAGAAAATTTAGGACAGTTACATAACCACTGCTGATTGTAAGGCCAAGCAAACATTAACCCAGAGCTGAACCAATGGAGCAAAATTTGTCCTTAGCAAGCTGCTGTCCCTCTGAAATGGCTTACTACCCAAGAAACAATCTTCTTCTCTAGACTAAACATACATCTCCTGTCACTTATGTACTAATGACTGTAAATCTTGCCAACTGGGATAACGGAGATAAGCCACAAAATGATGCACCTTGCTATGTGGAGTTTTTTTCCCAGGAGTAAAGCTCATAGGATCCTGTACCGTCTCAAAACTAAGCACTGGATACATCTTCTGACCGTGGTATAACTTGTCTACCTGCTTGCGTAGAATCATTCTACATCCTACAGCAATTAAGAGAGTTAACATTTCAATACTCTCTAGTATCAGTACATTATACTCCCTCCGTCCTAAAAAACTTGTCCCTGAAATGGATGTATCCTGAAATGGATGTATCTGGCACCTAGTGCTAGATATATCTGGCACCTAGTGCTAGATACATTCATTTGATAGGCAAGCTTGAGACAAGATTTTTCGGACGGAGGGAGTAGCATACAAATACTCCCTCCGTCCGGAAATACTTGTCCTAGAAATGAATAAAATGGATGTATCTATAACTAAAACAAGTCTAGATATAATAATTTATAGGACAAGTATTTCCGGACGGAGGGAGTATAAGATAAGAGAGATGTGTATTGTTCTACTAGTATGGAGTCTCCACAGGCTGCTCACGTTAGTTTACTCTCCCTTTTCACTAAAGCATCCTATGGAGCAACACTATAAAACAATACTCGGCTTCAGATCTCGCGCTGGTGGCCGGCCGGTGGCGTCCCGGTTTTCAAGGCTCACGCATTTCAACCTGTACATGACAGACAGCGCTAAAACCTCCAGCAGCCGTTGGGGGAAACAAAACAACGCAGAAGGACGCCAAGAGATTCAAATCTCCCCCTGCTGCTTACTTTACTGTTTCTGCCTGTCTTTTCTCGTGGTTGGTTGGTGTGGCAAAAAAGGACGAATGGTTGGTGCAGATGAGGAAGACAACAGGAAGCTCAACAACGGAGACAAGGAATAACCAGGGGCTCTGTTAATGGGATTGTAGCCCTTTTTACTCTGTTCTATAGTAAATTGCAAGCATGTATGCTTAGCAGACTACCTACTACTACTTGGTTAATTGGGATGATACTGGCTTTTTGTAATCAAGTTGTTGAGCTACGCACGTAGATTGAAACAGTGAGCTGTGGTGTAACTCTCACATGGCCCAATAGTAGAATACCCCATATATATGTACTCATTTCAAATTATTCAAACAGTAAAGGCTAATCCATCAATTTTCACTGGAGAATGAAACAGCCCATTGATTATTAACGCCATGTCACATCAAGATGAGTGGTCGAGTAGGACAATCAAAACAAACATTTCACCACTAGAGTGAAAGAAATCAGATCTACTTCTATATAAGTTGTTGCTTGCGGCCAGAGGTGAGGTGGGTTGTGGTGATCGAGGGAGAAGATGACGGGCTTTTGATTTGGGACGCATCTTTTTCCCCATTTTCCATCCACTCCAAGGCAAGACCATCACTTTCTAATCTGACTGAGAGTACAGCCTGATAGAAAAACAGAGGAAGCCTGATTAACTTTCTGGTTCTGACGAATTATTATAACGATAAGCTAGGCACAGTAATTCTGAAGCAAGAAAATGCTCAGCTGATTGCTGAAGCAATGTGAAAGTACCACTAGGTTTCCCACCAGCTTCAACTGAGGCGAAACCTTTCTCTACAGCCTGGCGAAGCTGCGAGAAAAACTCGACTAACTGAACCGCAAATCACATCGTGAAACTAATCCATGGAATATTTTCCCCCACCAAAGAAATTCCCCAGGAACGAGCATCGCCGCACTAAGCGACTGCAACCATCGGGGAAGTACTGTCACTGATCACCCCAACAGCGCTAGGAAAAGGAAACAATGAAATCCCACGAGTTTCCGCAAAATCCTCTGAGTGCGAGTGCGACGGCGAAGGGCGCGAGCGGGAAGCGGGGGTCGCCGGCTGTGGAGGCGTCCAGGGAGGCCCTCTCGCCGCGGAGGGCGACGGTGAGCAGGGGAGCCGCCGCAGCCAGCAAACATCTGGGAAGCTGCCGCTAAATTCCCCACCAGGCCAAGAAGAAAATCACACCAGCTTGAGTGCGCCGGAGCTACCGGAGAGGGGTACGGGAGTAGGGGGTAGGATACCTTCTGCGACGGGGAGGCGGGGGTCGCCGGGGTGCCGTCGTCCACGGTGACCCTGTCGGCGCTTGGGAGCGGATGACGGGGCGGCCGCGTCCACCTCCACCGAGCACGGTAAATCCAGCAAGTGTTAAAAGCAACCTTTTACTACGGAAAATCGTTTTGGCAACCGTTTTGTGGAAACATGTTCAAAGATTTCTAAAAAAAATTCTTTAAAAAAATCAGATCTATTATAAATGTTCATCGGAGTAGAAAGCATCTCAAATATAATAAAAATTACATCAAGATTCTGAGACCACTGAACAGCCACTACTACCGCCAGAATAAGACACCGACGCGCCGATGGCGTCGCTCCCATACCGGAGCCGGCTTGCCCTTGTCGATAACACCTGGAAAGTCTGCATGCACGTAGCCCTAAGGTCCATCGCCCTAGAGCCGCACTCGTGGTCATTAAACTCTTGAAATCTAAAGCATCTGACACCAAATCTCAGCACATGACGAAAAACCCTAACCTCACAGCTTCAAAGAGTCGGTAGGAATCTACACCAAAGCTTCATCTACTATGTTTAGATGGGCAAACTCAACAAGAATCGGAGCCCGGAAGACAAACTCAAACAAAAAGTGACGTCATTCGCCCGGGCGATGCACCTATGAGAAGTAAAAAAAAAACCTAACCTAAACTACTAATCGGAGGGGAGAGTTTACCTTAGCAATCAAGGTTTAGGGGAGGAATACATGTGCACATTTACTTCACCATGTTCCTGTTTTGAACAATTGGACGGTGTAAGTTCGAGAACAGCGAGAGGTCAGAACAAGTTATATAAATGCTCCTACGCTCTTGCAAACTCTCATCTAGGGTTTCCCTGCCTCTCGCCGGCGTCGCCACATGTCCGCCTCGTCTCTTGACCATGGGGGCACGGTGGACTCCGGCCCTTGCCAGTGAGAGGGCTCCATTTTTCGGTGCTTTTCTGAGTTTTTTTAGGCTTTCTGTCATGCTCAAGAAGACGAGGTGGCGGCGGCTTCTTGAAGATGAAATAAGATTCTGCCCGCCTAGTGATGCTTCAAGCGTCATCGGATGGTGTGTGGAGGTGTGTATTCGGTGGATCTCGTGGAATCTGGTCGGCGTTTGTATTCGGTTCTCGTGGAATCGGGCCGGCGTTTGCATTTGGTGGATCCAGTGCTTGTAGTCGTCGCTAGGTGGTCTAAAGACCTGGATGTAAATTTTACTTCTAGTGTTCTTTGTATTACCTTGACAGTTGATGAAAAGATCGAATGTTTACTAAAAAAAAAGGTTTAGGGGAGGAACTGTTGGAATTTGCTAGTGGACCTTTGGCCCAAAGCCCAACTAAAATTCTGAAATTCTCTTGGCCCATTCATGCACACACACATGAGTGGTGTGAGTGAGACTAAAGTTTAGTCCTACCCCGAAAGTTGAGTGAAACTTGCACCTCTTTATAAGGTGAGCTCTTCTACCACTTGTATGAGATTGAGAAGAGGAGACCTACACGCGCGCTCCTCCTCCTCGCTCGCCTCGCCACGCCACGCCTCGTCACGCCGCGCCGCGGGATTGAGCCGAGCCAATGACAGAGCTATGCACGTTGTCTATATTTAATTAACGTACGCGTTAATTACTGAACCGTTTCCGATTCTTTTGGACCGCGACTCGGATGTGGGATTTACTCCCACGACCTACCCGGCCCGCACTATATAGTCAGGCAGACGTCGACCCTAGTCGCCGCCACATCGTATGGTTTCGCACCACCGTTCCAGATCATTGCGCTGCCACGCAAGTCTTCTCCATCCCTCCTTTCGGCGTGCACCGCAAGAAGGGACAGCAGGCCTCTGGAACCCCGCCTCTCATGATCCTGTACGGGAGAGGGGCGATCAGGTTTTTGGAGAGCGCACCCGCGCGACTGCTGGCAGCGACGACTTCGTCAACGACGACTTCTTCCCCGACCTAGGCAACCTCTTCCTTAACGACATGGGCGACAACATCAACGCCGGCGGTTCTGCTCCCGCTGCACCGTATGTGATCTTGTACTCTTTGTTCGAGATCGTGCTAGAATTCTTAGTTCTAGTCTATGCCGTGCATATGACCTATTCTTCTACTTTGCTAGTCCGCATGATTAGTTTAATCTCTGTTTTCATCGTCATGATTTATTTACTGTTTGCTCGGATTATATCTCATAGTAATTTGCTCATATATTCAACACTCCAAAAACCTGATTATAGGCAATTTGCTCCGAGTGGTTTTGCTGCGCATCTGAAGCCGCCTACCTTTAAAGGCGTGCAATATAAGAGGTGGCGCATGTCGTGGTTCTAAGTCTGACAGTAGAATAGGGGGTAGGTATGAGGAGGCAAGATCCTAGCTATGGTGAGGTTGTGCACGCAAGATTTACGAGTTCAGGCCCTTCTCGGAGGAAGTAACAGCCCTACATCTCGGTGCCCGGGGACTCGGTCGATTGGATTATGCGTGAAGTTACAGGGGGTGCGAACCCTTTTGCCAGTGGAGGGGGGTGGCTTATATAGAGTGCGCCAGGACCCCGGCCAGCCCACGTTACAAGGGGTTCAATGTACATTAAGGTTTGACGTTACTGGTAACGCCAATAGTAAAGACATATAAATGATCATTAAGACTACAGAGTGAACGCCTGACCGTTGCCATCCTGAGTGACCTTAGATCTTCTGTACTCCGAGTGGTTTCTGGTATGGTCGAGTGATGATACCTTGGTCGAATGGAATTGGGTTATCCGAGTGAACTGTTGGTCGAGTGGGTTGCACCCTGAGGTGATTTCAGTCGGTAGATGATGCTATCCTTTGAATGCCTTTGGCTTTGAAGCAGTGTCCTTGGGAAGGGTGTCTAGGTTAGGCCTATTACCCTACCCTAGGTACATGTCATCATCATTAGCCCCCGAATGGATCTGGGTCCGAGTGGAGAAGGGGTTGAAGATAGTTCCGACCCGATCTATATGCTTCAGAGGCATTTTAACCGGGCCGGTGATCTATGTAAAAACTTCGACTTCATTTTCGGTCACCTGGGTCCATTCAGAGGTTGTCGAGTGAACTTTGCTGATCAGCTCCGAGTGTTGGTGTGATATAAAATCTTCAGCGTGATTGGTTGCACTGCCGCTCCCGGATCTCACGGGATTCGCAATTTGGAGAAGCGCGCGGGACGGAGAGAACCGCAGTAAAGGCAGCAGATTAGGCAGGGACGCCTCGATTCTCGCGCCACCTTTTTTGCCACGTACCGAGCACGCGACTGTTCCGGGATTTGACAGGATTGCTTGGGCCCACGGGTCAGCCACTCGGAAGCAGGCCCATATAAGGCGTCGGGGCCGTAGTGTTTGTACAGTGCGCCCCATTCCCCTTCTTCTTCCTCAGCTTCTCCACCGCGTTCGCCTCCACCCTCGACGTCGTCGCCCCGCCCGAGCGCAGTCTGCTGCGATGGCAAAGGACAAGACGGCGGCCCTGGAGCGTGCGAAGAAGGTGACGGCGAAGGCGAAGGGCAAGAAGACGAGTCAGGGGGATCGTCGTCGAGATCTGGCCTGCCGCCCGGCTGGATCCAGGGCGACTGGATTCGATTCACGATTCAGCAAGAGGATCTGGAGAATCTGGTCAAGGGGGGCTTGATTGCCCATGGATCCTGGAGGCTGCCAGGTGATGAGACCAAGCCGCGGCCGCAGGAGGGTGAGTGCGTCCTCCTCGCGACCCACATCAACCGTGGTTTTTCCCTGCCTCCTCATCCTTTTTTTCGGGGTTTTCTGAACTTTTTTGGAGCCCAACTTCATCACTTTTCCCCCAACACCATCACATACCTCGCTGCGTTTGTTTCCATGTGTGAGAATTTCCTGGGTTGTCGACCGCATTGGGGTCTCTTCAAACACATCTTTACTTGCCGCTCTCAGTCTGTGAAAAAGGCTAATCCGAGTGATGAGAGGATGCACGTGATACAGATGTGCGGAGGTCTAGGGATCCAGATGAGAGGTAAAAGCACTTTTCCACCTATGACTCTTCCTGATTCAATCAGAGGGTGGCAGTCGACCTGGTTTTATTGTAAGGACATACCAACCCCTGGTCAGTCGACTGGCCTTCCCCCCTTCACCATGGAGAAGATTGAGAAGCCCTCTTCCCTGAAAGTGACTCCAGCAGAAAAGGTGGAGGTGACTATGTTGGTTGAACGAGTAGTCCAACTTGTCCGCGATGGTGTGACTGGCATGGATTTGCTAGAGGTGTTTCTCAGTCGCCGCATCCAGCCGCTCCAGGCCTGCGATCATCCTATGTGGATGTACTCGGGTACTGACGATACCACTCGGATCCATCCGGAGGAAGTTGCCGAGGAGACGGTGGCGCAGTGGTTGCAGGGCATCACTGGAAACAAAGACAACCCCAGGGGGTCCAGGAGAATTCCACCATTCGACGCTGATAACGAACCAGACAAGGTCTGACCTTTGGTGCCGAGTGACTTTTACTCTGATTTGTAAACTATCTTTGAAACCAACTGATACTTGTTCAATTCTTTGCCTCGCAGATTTATTTTGAGATGTACTCGATGGCCAACGGGGAGCTGATCCAGGAAGGAGAGGAGAGCGGAGGCGACAGCGGCGATTGGAACTCTGATGATGAGAGTGATGAAGAGCGCGAAGACTCGAGCAGTGGTGAGGAGGTCGATTCTCCACCTCACGTGGAAAAGCGTTCCAAGCAGAAGCACGACCCAGCAATTATCCAGGGTAAAGTGGCGGCACCGACTAGACAAACTTCGAAGCGCACTCGGACATCTTCTCCGGTGCCGACTGAGAAGACTCCGAAGTAGCTCAAGACTGCGTCGTCAAAGCCACGGAAGGCCTTGCCCAAGATCAAGGTTGATGTTCCCATCGCCTCTGCGTAAGTGTTTCGTTTTCACCCTTTGCTCCAAGAATCTTATATCAGTTGTCGACCCATTCTCTTGCTTGACCGAGTGAACCTTGAAATTTGCAGTGCTGCTACCTCTGGGACTTCTGCTTACAAAGATAATGATGACGAGGAGATGGAGGACGCGATCACATCCAAAGCGGGTATGACTCCTGTTATCTTGTCTTTCCTTTGCTAACCACTTCTACAGTCGACTGAACTCTTGTGGTCGATTCTTTTGCAGCTCCACAAAATATTATTGAACTTCTAGATGACGATGAAGATGTGCCTCAGAAGCTCGTGGGAAGGAGTAGCAGGACCTCAGGCAAGAAGGCACTAGCTAGCAAGACGCCTCAGTCAATGCTGGCGGCAGAACCAGCTATCCAGCAGCCCGGGGACCTCAACCGTGCTTCTGTTACTTTTGCGATTCCCTTGTCGAGTGGTCGTCCTTCAGCGTCGACTGGACAGGCCCCTGCTTCATCTGTGCAACTTCATGCCTCAAGCTCTCAAGCTGCTGCAGCTGATCCACCGTCTCTACTCTTCACCGCCCATCACGTCCCAGAGGACCAAGTGAGTGCTGCCAAGGAAGCCATACGCCAGGTAGGCATGATGATGGAGCAGATGAAAGTGATGCGCGAGGCCAGTCAAGCTGCCTATGATGCCAGCTCAGCACTCCAGGCCAATGTCCAGGTTAGCTTACTTCCGACTGAACTCCATCTTGACGCTTGTTTTGTTAGGATATGATATTTAGAAACTGCTGCTTTATTATCTGCAAGACGTCCGTGGATGAGCGTTTTGGAACCTTAATTGCACACCCATTGTCAATCTGTACACCCACTGGGTGTTTTAATTTTTGTTGAGTAGTTTTTCCACGTGAGTCGACTAGGTTGTGTCGATTGAATCTCTGAACCAGTGGGGGCACGCTGAGTGCACCCACTGGGTGTAGTCCCCGAGACCGCCGTCGAATGTTTGATTCGGCGGGGGTCTTTGAACAGAACTTTTCCACTCGGTCTGAGCAGATCATATCGAGTGGAACCTGGACCAGTGGGAACACGCTGAGTGCACCCACTGGGTGTAGTCCCCGAGACCGTAGTCGACTGCGGGCAGTCGGCTATGGTCTGAGTTTTTTTTTCTGACTGGACGGACCAAGTCAATTGAAAAGTCAAACCAAAGGGGGCACGCTGAGTGCATCCACTGGGTGTAGTCCCCGAGACTATTGTTGAATGTTTGATTTGGCAGTAGTCTTAGACCTCTTTGAACTTGTTACTTTATTGTTCGGAAGCAACCAATCTTTGTGTCTGCCGACTGACTATCTTCTGAAAACAGAAATCTTGTGAACTTGGAGCCCGGTTCGCTGACTTAGAGCAGAAGCAGATCCAGCTCAATCTTGATCTGGAGTTGGCTCAGAATAACTTGCAGAAGGCTAAGGATGACGCTGCTGGTAAGGAAAGCTTGTCGACTGGTTCTCTTGCCATCTTTTCTCCTCCTTTTTCTGATTGGAATGTTATTCTTTCTAGAAACAATGAGTCGGGCTTTGGAGAAGAAGGACCTTGACCTTGCGGCTGCGAAGAAAACAGCAGAAGAAAAAACGGCACTCGCTGACCAAAAGCTGGCCTCAGTCGGAAAGTTGGAGGAAGAGAATACCAAGCTGAAGGCTGCTCTCGATGAAGCCAACAAAGAGGTAACTCGACTGAAGAAGGATAAAGGGACCCTGACTGACAAAGTGGAAGACATCACCCGCAAGAGGGACGAGCTAGAGAATTATCTGGGAGGACTCGCCAAGAAGTTATTCCTCATGCTTGAAGGTACTTTTCCCTGTCCGATTGATTTGCTTTCGTTGACTCATCATATAATTGTCGACTCATTATTTCTCTGTGAGTGCAGAATTCTGTCAAAACTTCGAGGAAGAGACTGGACGAGTCGAGAAAAGCTTGGACCCCATCAACTCCCCTGTTAAAGATGAAGCTGCCATGAACGTGCTCCGACTGGAGTCTCGCCATGCCAGCGCCATGAATTACATTGCTCGACTGAAGGTTGCGGTGTCGCGGATCGACACGGCGCTCTGGCCAAGGGAAACGCTCCAAAATGACCTCAAGTCTTTGATGACTCGACTCAATGAGATTCCTGGTCGAGTGCAGGAATGGAAGAAGTCGTCTGCTCGCTGTGGAGCTGACGTGGCTCTGTCTCTTGTTCGTGTCCACTGCAAAGAGGCCAAGGAAGAAAAGCTAGCAACACTCAAGGTCGCCAACACCAAGAAGCTTCAATTTCAGTCCTTCATGGAGACCTTTATCGAAGCAGCTACTCGTATTGCAGATGGAATTGACCTAGATGAGTTCGTCGAGCCTGCCAGCCCTCCTCCAGTGGAGTGAACAAACTTTATGTCTTGCTTAAATTTGCCTTGGAATGCCGAGTGATTTTGTAACCGTTAAACTCCTTCGGGCCTGATGCCCGAGCACTTTTATCTTATCTGAATCTGGGTTTTCTTTGAAAACGGTGTCTTTGGCTTTACCGCTTTTGAATCTCTTGACTCCGAGTGGAGCTTGTCTTTTCGCTCGGAACAGATATTTGTACTTGTAATGCAGCTCTGAGGAGAAAGTCGCAGACGACCTGCACCTCGTCGTCCTTGCGGATCGGGATGGAGCGTACATTGTACTTGTGGCACAGCTCTGAGGAGAAGGTCACAAACGACATGCACCTCATCGTCCTTGCGGATCAGGACGGAGCATGTGGCCAAGTCCCCGAGCGAGAGGATCGCTCTTCACTCGGAGCGTGTTTTAACTTAGGCGAGTACGAGACTGCAGCTAAGCCCCCGAGTGAGAGGGTTGCTCATCACTCGGTAGGATTTTTTTGAACTTACACAGGACTGCAGCTAAGCCCCCGAGTGAGAGGGTTGCTCATCACTCGGTAGGATTTTACAAACTTAGGCGAGTACAGGACTGCAGCTAAGCCCCCGAGTGAGAGGGTTGCTCATCACTCGGTAGGATTTCACAAACTTAGGCGAGTACAGGACAGCAGCTAAGCCCCCGAGTGAGAGGGTTGCTCATCACTCGGTAGGATTTTACAAACTTAGGCGAGCACAGGACTGCAGCTAAGTCTCCGAGTGAGAGGGTTGCTATCACTCGGTAGGATTCTTACAAACTTAGGCGAGTACAGGACTGCAGCTAAGCCGAGTGAGAGGGTTGCTCATCAATCGGTAGGATTTTTTTAACTTAGGCGAGTACAGGATGCAGCTAAGCCCTCGAGTGAAGGGTTGCTCTTCACTCGTGGGATTTTTCAAACTTAGGCGAGTGACAGGACTGCAGCTAAGCCCACCGAGTGAGAGGTTGCTCTTCACTCGGTGAGGATTTTTCAAACTTAGGCGAGTACGGACTGCAGCTAAGCCCCGAGTGAGAGGGTTGCTCTTCACTCGGTGGGATTTTTCAAACTTAGGCGCAGTACAGGACTGCAGAACGCCCGAGTGAGAGGGTTGCTCTTCATCGGTGGGTTTTTCAAACTTAGGCGAGTACAGGACTGCAGCTAAGCCCCGAGTGAGAGGGTTGCTCTTCACTCGGTGGGATTTCAAACTTAGGCGGAGTACCGGAATGCAGCTAAGCCCGAGTGAGAGGGTTGCTCATCAATCGGTAGGATTTTTTAAACATAGGCGAGTGCAGGACTGCAGCTAAGCCCCCGAGTGAGAGGGTTGCTCATCACTCGGTGGGACTTTTCAAACTTAGGCGAGTACAGGACTGCAGCTAAGCCCCCGAGTGAGAGGATTGCTCATCACTCGGTAGGATTTTTCAAACTTAGGCGAGTACATGACTGCAGCTAAGCCCCTGAGTGAGATGGTTGCTCTTCACTCGGTGGGATTTTTTAAACTTAGGCGAGTACAGTACTGCAGCTAAGCCCCCGAGTGAGAGGATTGCTCATCACTCGGTAGGATTTTTTAAACTTAGACGAGTACAGGACTGCAGCTAAGCCCCCGAGTGAGAGGGTTGCTCATCACTCGGTAGGATTTTTTTGAACTTAGGCGAATCGGATTCGCGGCTAAGCCACCTACTGGGGGATTTTGGACACATGTATTAGTAACAACAGTCATTTAGGAGACTGTAAAACCATGTCTTTGATAAACAAACTGAAAGGTACTCCTTATTACATCTCATCAGTCTGAACACTTAAGTATAAAAACGGCGGAGTAGCTCCGCATTCCAAGCACGTGGCTCGTCTTTATTCTGCTCAACATTGTAGAGGTGATACGCTCCGTTGTGGAGCACCTTGGTGACGATGAAGGGACCTTCCCAAGCAGGGGCAAGTTTGTGAGGCCGTTGCTGGTCCACTCGGAGCACAAGGTCCCCTTCCTGAAATGCTCGACCCTTCACATTTTTGGCATATAATCGACAAAGGTCTTGCTGATAAATGGCCGATGAATCAAGGCCATCTCTCTTTCTTCTTCCAGAAGATCAACAACGTCTTCTCGAGCCCGTTCTGCTTCGGCTTCTGAAAAAAGTTCTACTCGGGGTGCATTGTGAAGCAAGTCACTCGGCAGCACAGCCTCAGCCCCATAGACCATGAAGAAGGGGGTTCGACCGGTCGACCGATTTGGTGTTGTTCTTAATCCCCAGAGGACTGACGGTAGCTCATCTACCCAAGCGCTGGCTGCATGCTTGAGGTCGCGCATCAATCGAGGTTTTAGCCCTTTGAGAATCAAACTGTTCGCTCTTTCTGCTTGTCCAATCGACTGAGGGTGGGCGACTGAAGCATAGTCGACCCGAGTACCTTGGGAAGCGCAGAAAGCTCGGAACTCATCTGAATCAAAGTTTGACCCATTATCCGTGATGATGCTGTGCGGAACTCCATATCTAAATGTTAACCCTCTGATGAAGCTGACAGCAGTACTTGCTTCCAGGTTTTTGATAGGTTTAGCTTCAATCCATTTAGTGAACTTGTCGACTGCTACAAGCACATGGGTGAAGCCACTCCTGCCAGTCCTCAGAGGTCCGACCATATCTAATCCCCAAACAGCAAATGGCCAGGCGAGTGGAATAGTATTCAAGGCTAAAGCAGGTTTGTGGGACATGTTGGAGTAGAACTGACAGCCCTCGCACTTGTCAACTATTTCCTTTGCCATCTCGTTTGCCCGTGGCCAGTAAAACCCTGCTCGGTATACTTTGGGCACGATGGTCCGAGAGGACGCATGGTGACCACAGGTCCCCGAGTGGATATCATTGAGGATCATTCGGCCTTCTTCTGGAGTGATGCATTTCTGAACGACCCCAGTAACACTCTCTCTGTAGAGCTGTCCACCCATTACCGTGAAGGCTTTGGATCGACGGACAATCTGACGAGCCTCTTCTTCATCCTCTGGAAGCTCTTTCCTGAAAATATATGCAATATATGGCATTGTCCAATCAGGAATGACGACCAAAACCTCCATGATCAAGTCGACCACAGCTGGGATTTCAACTTCAGTCGAATCAGTGGAGATCTTAGGCTGTGGTGGCTCTTCAGTGAAGGGATCTTCTTGAACTAATGGTGCGTGAATATGCTCCAAAAACACATTGCTGGGAATAGGCTCCCGCTTGGAACCTATTTTCGCCAGGTCATCAGCTGCTTGATTCTTCAGTCGGGGTATATGGTGGAGCTCTAGCCCTTCAAACTTCTTTTCTAACTTTCTCACTGCATTGCAATAGCCAGTCATAGCTGGGCTCCTGATGTCCCACTCCTTCATCACTTGATTAACCACTAAATCTGAGTCGCCGTAAACCATTAGGCGACGGACGCCGAGTGAAATGGCCATACGCAACCCGTACAGAAGTGCCTCATATTCAGCTTCATTGTTGAAGGAATGAAAGTGAATATGGAGAACATATCTGAGGTTGTCGCCTCGTGGAGATACCAGGACTACCCCAGCGCCTGAACCATTCAACATCTTGGACCCGTCGAAGAACATGGTCCAATGTTCCGACTGTATCTGGGTCGGTAGCTGCTGTTCAATCCACTCGACGAGGAAATCTGCTATTGCTTGAGATTTGATCGCTTTCTTTGCCTCAAACTTGATATCCAGCGGAAGGAGTTCAATCGCCCACTTTGCCACTCGACCCGTTGCATCTCTGTTGTTCAAAATTTCTGACAACGGAGCGTCGCTGACGGCTGTAATCGAATGATCTGAGAAGTCATGCGCAACCTTCTTTGTGGTCAAGTAAATTCCATAGACAAGCTTCTGATAATGTGGATATCTCTGCTTGGATGGGGTTAAGACTTCAGAAATATAGTACACTGGGCGTTGAACCTTGTAAGTTTTACCTTCTTCTTTCCGCTCGACCGTGAGTACTGTACTGACAACCTGTCCAGTGGCTGCTATATAAAGCAGTAAAGGCTCTTTGCTGATTGGAGCAGCAAGCACCGGCTGGGTGGAAAGCAGGGCTTTGAGCTCTGCAAACGCCGCGTCAGCTTCAGGAGTCCACTCGAACTTATCAGATCTCTTCATCAGTCGGTAAAGAGGTAATGCCTTTTCACCGAGACGAGAGATGAATCGACTCAAAGCGGCCAAACAACCAGTAAGCTTCTGAACGTCGTGTACACGCACAGGGCGTTTCATTCGGAGGATTGCACCAACTTTCTCTGGGTTTGCATCGATCCCACGTTCGGAAACGAGGAAACCGAGTAACTTTCCACCTGGAACTCCAAATGTACACTTCGACGGATTAAGCTTGATATCATATCTTCTCAAATTGGCAAAGGTTTCAGCAAGGTCAGTCAGCAGGTCGGAACCTCTATGCGACTTAACCACGATGTCATCCATGTATGCTTCCACATTCCGACTGATTTGAGTTAGCAGGCACTTCTGTATCATGCGCATGAATGTGGCACCAGCATTCTTGAGACCAAAGGGCATGGTGACATAGCAAAAGCACCCGAATGGGGTGATAAAAGCTGTTTTTATTTCATCAGGTCCATACAGTCTGATCTGATGGTACCCGGAATATGCATCCAGGAAGGACAATCGCTCACATCACGCAGTCGAGTCGACTATCTGATCGATGCGGGGGAGAGGAAAATGATCTTTCGGGCAGGCCCGATTGATATGCTTGAAATCAATGCACATACGAAGTGAATCGTCCTTCTTGGGAACCATGACAACATTGGCGAGCCACTTGGAGTGGTAAATTTTGCGGATGAACTCAGCCGCCAGAAGCCGAGCCACGTCTTCGCCGATTGCCTTTCTCTTCTCCACAGCGGACTGACGGAGATGCTCTTTAACGGGTTTTGCCTTTGGATCAACTCGCAAACGGTGCTCAGCCAGTCCCCTGGGTACACCCGGCATGTCAGACGGCTTCCATGTGAAGATGTCCCAGTTCTTACGGAGGAACTAGATGAGCGCTTCTTCCTATTTGCTGTCGAGTGTTGTTGAGATATGAGTCGGAGCAGCATTGGGATCGGTCGGGTGAATGTGAACAGGCTTTGTTTCACCGGACGACTGAAATGCAGACTCTGAAGCAGGCTTCTTAGCACGCAACAAATCACTCGGATTTGCAGTCTTCTTATATTCTTCCATTTCTACTGCTGCCATCTGTTCATCGGCTATCTTAGAGCCCTTCTGGAGGCACTCTTCTGCTCGTTGCCGATTACCAGTGACTGTGATCACGCCCCTGGGGCCAGGCATCTTCAGCTTGAGGTACACGTAACACGGTCGAGCCATGAAACGGGCATATGCAGTTCTGCCCAGAATAGCATGATAGGCACTGTGAAAATCCACAACTTCAAATGTCAACTTCTCCTTACGGTAATTCTTTGAATCACCGAAAACCACATCAAGAGTGATCTGGCCGAGTGAATCAGCTTTCTTTCCTGGAATGACACCGTGGAATCGCATGTTGCTCTCACTGAGCTTGGACATCGGAATGCCCATCCCACGGAGGGTCTCAACATACAAAATGTTCAAGCCGCTGCCACCATCCATCAGGACTTTGGTCAGTCGGGTGCCCCCAATGACTGGGTCGACCACCAACGCTTGCCTCCCGGGGTGGCAACGTGTGGTGGGTGGTCAGATTGGTCGAATGTAATGGGAGTCTTTGACCATTTCAAATATGTCGTCGTTGCCGGAGCAACCATGTTTACTTCTCTGTTGATGACTTTCAGTCGACTTTTGCTTTCAATGTCAGCAAAAATCACCAAAGTGGAATTGACGTTAGGAAAACCGTCATCATCTTCTTCCTTGTCCTCATCCTTGTCAGACTCTTTTTCCTTCTCATTGGGTTGTTTCTCTCGGAACTGCTGGATTAGGAGCCGACATTGTCGAGTGGTATGTTTGGGATAAATCAGATTACCCTCTTCATCCTTCTTGGTGTGAATGTGACATGGCAAATCCAACACATCATTCCCTGCTTGATCTTTCACCTTCTTGGGGATCCAGGGCCCTTTGTGCTTCCCCTTGAATTTTCCTTGAGTTACAACTGCAGCTTCACCAGGACCTGCTGGCTCGGCTTTGCGTTTCTGCTTCCGACCTCCTCCGGTGTCTTGGGCGACTGGCTTGCCCTTTCCACTGCGGAGTCGATCCTCTTCTTCACCATTAGCGTACCGAGTGGCTATTTCCATCATTCGGGTCAGAGACATATCTCCTGTCCGATCGAATTTCAGGTTAAGCTCTCGATACCGAACGCCCTCCTTAAAGGCGCAAACTGCTTGGTGTTGGGATACATTTTCTACTGTGTGATGTAAAGTGGTCCATCTTTGGATGTAATCCCTCAGAGTTTCATTTAGCTTCTGTACACAATGTTGCAATTCTGTCAACCCTGCAGGTCATTTGCATGTGCCCTCGAATGTCCTGACCAACATTCGGGCTAACTCTTCCCAGCTGAATATACTGCCTGGAGCCAACTGATTCAGCCATGCTCTGGCCGATCCTTCCAACATGAGAGGAAGATGTTTCATAGCTACCTCATCATTTCCACCACCGATCTGAACAGCTACTCGGTAATCTTCTAGCCAAGTGTCAGGCTTCGACTCACCGGTGAACTTACTAACCCCAGTCGCCAACCTGATGTTGGGAGGGATCTCAACAGCTCTGATGGCTCTGATAAAACACTCGGGACCTGAAACATGTACTCTGCTTCCACTCGGGCGATCTCTGTCTTGCCCTTCTCTGTGTGCTCGGTTCCTGTCGACCAAACCTTGCACCAAGATTGACCTCGCATCAAACCTTGGCTCTCTTGGGTCGACTGGCACCCTCCGCTCTTCGCTGTACGGGCACTTGTCATCATAATGCCGGGGCACATATGATCCGCCTCTCGGAGGGGGCGTAGGCACTCGACGGCGGTCATCACGGCCGAGCCGATGATCGTACTGCTCGTGGTTCCGACCCAAGTATTGCTCTTGGCGATGCCCACGTCCCTCATGCCGTGAAGGCGATCTTGGGCTATGAGCCAATTGGACTGTATCAGCCACCACAGATCTGCTATGGATTCTGTCACGCGACTGAGATACTGCAGTGTTTTGCTCTCCTGCTGCCCGGAGCAGAGCCCGGATCTGCATCAAACCGCGTCCAGCCTCCGACTGGGATGGCTGGATGGACTCTGCTATACGAGCTGCAGTCGTAAGATTCTGAATAGGAGTGCGGTATACCTGAGGTTGAGGCGGGAACAATTGCCGCCGTCGACTAGACTGAGGAATCTGCTGCCGAGCACGTTCATCGAGTGCATGCTGAAGGTTCTCCAGTCGAGTGCGTTTAGCCAAAGTGGCCAAGCGCGCTGCCTCCAAGGCCCGAGCCTCAGAGGTCTCTTCGACGATGGGCGTGTGGAGTGCCTCCTCGTTGCGGCGGTGGAGTTCCTCCCTCCACTGCGAAGAGAGGGTTTCGGGGTGGTATTCCTCGTGAACATGCGACGGATCGCCACCGCCGTCGCCGCCACCATTGCGACGCATGCCAGGTGGGCTATGTGGTGTGTTGACCATCAGGACCTCTGCCGCAGGGTCGCTGCTATCGCACTCGAACAGGGTCTCGACGGAGCCAGTCGACAGATCGAACAGGCCGTAGAGAGATTCATCGGGCTCGATTGCCGCGACTTGAGGGGTGGCCGACTGACGTGCCACCGCATGCTTCACCCACCGCTGAAGCCGCGATCGACCGGATCGCTTGCGACGGCGAACAGCGGGGAACGAAGACACTGCAGGAGCCGACCGATACTGGGTCGACGGCTGCCGCAGAAGGACGCCGCGGACACACGCGCGAAAGTGCGTCGCCCCGCGGACGGGGAGTGTCTCGATGTCGAGGGGGGCCTCCTGGAGCCAGGCAGAGTCGTCGGCGATGAAGACGAGCGTGCCGAGACGGATCTCGCGGCCCTCAGCCGAACCTCCACCAGAAACCATGATGATGGGAATCGGAAAAAATCGCAACCTCACCAGAAATTCGCTAAGGCACCTGCCCCACGGTGGGCGCCAACTGTCGTGGTTCTAAGTCTGACAGTAGAATAGGGGGTAGGTATGAGGAGGCAAGATCCTAGCTACGGTGAGGTTGTGCACGCAAGATTTACGAGTTCAGGCCCTTCTCGGAGGAAGTAACAGCCCTACGTCTCGGTGCCCGGGGACTCGGTCGATTGGATTATGCGTGAAGTTACAGGGGGTGCGAACCCTTGTGCCAGTGGAGGGGGGTGGCTTATATAGAGTGCGCCAGGACCCCGGCCAGCCCACGTTACAAGGGGTTCAATGTACATTAAGGTTTGACGTTACTGGTAACGCCAATAGTAAAGACATATAAATGATCATTAAGACTACGGAGTGAACGCCTGACCGTTGCCATCCTGAGTGACCTTAGATCTTCTGTACTCCGAGTGGTTTCTGGTATGGTCGAGTGATGATACCTTGGTCGAATGGAATTGGGTTATTAGAGTGAACTGTTGGTCGAGTGGGTTGCACCCTGAGGTGATTTCAGTCGGTAGATGATGCTATCCTTTAAATGCCTTTGGCTTTGAAGCAGTGTCCTTGGGAAGGGTGTCTAGGTTAGGCCTATTACCCTACCCTAGGTACATGTCATCGTCAACGCACGAGAGCAGTTTACTGGTTCCAGACCATGTACTGCTATGACGCCACCAAGGGCAAGCCTGAGGGTAATCTTGAACCTGCACAGCAGGAGGCTTTTGAAAAGATCGATACCCTCTTTAAAGGCGCCCTTCTGAGTGTTCTGGACGATTTCATTGTGGATTCGTATATGTCGTTTGACAACGGCAAGGACATGTGGGCTGCGCTCGAGACCAAGTTTGGGGCCTCGGACGCTGGCAGTGAGCTGTATGTCATGGAGCAATTCTATGACTACAAGATGACTGATGAGCGCTCTGTTGTCCAGCAGGCTCATGAGATACAGTCGCTCGCAAAAGAACTTGAGTACTTCAAGTGTGTGTTGCCAGACAAATTTTTTGCCGGAGGCATCATTGCCAAGCTTCTACCATCGTGGAACAATTTTGCTACTTCCCTGAAACACAAGAGACAGGAGTTTTCCGTTTCGGATCTCATTGGTACTCATGATGTTGAAGAGAAGGCGAGAGCAAAGGACACACGTGCTCGAGTTGCTGAGGGAGCTTCTAGTGCCCACATGGTACAGAAGAAGAACTTCCAGCCCAGCAAGTTCAAAAACAACAAGAACAAAACTCAGGGCAAAGTCAAGTTTGATACAAAGAACAAGCCGTCACATTCTACCAACTTCAAAAAGAGTTCTCATAAGAAGGGGAAGGGACTTTGCCATGTCTGCGGTGATCCTAATCACTGGGCTCCGAAGTGTCCTAACCGCTTTGAGGAGGGCGAATATGAGAAGAGCGACAAGTCCGCTAATGTTGTCATCGGTGATACTTATATGAAGGAATCTGGGTACGGTATTCTTCCTACCATCCTTTCAGTATTTCAATCTCCTAATTGGTTAATTGACACCGGTGCCAATGTACATGTTTATGCTGACGCCTCCATGTTTTCTTCTTACCAGGTCACACAGGGACTTCTCCCGTGCTGATGGGGAACGGGTCACATGCCATCGTTCGAGGTGTTGGTACGGTCGATCCGAAGTTTACTTCGGGGAGGACCGTGCGTGCAAATAGTTGTTGATGGGGAACTTGTTGGCCTCGCCAGCGTTTAATAGATCCTGCATAGAGATAACCCGCTTAGTGAATACGGAACGTGCAAATAGTAGCAAATAATTAAATATTACTGTGAATAGTGAAATACTATTCCAAATAGTGTACTGAATAGTAAACACTATTGTGAATAGTGCCCACACTAGTGAATAGTGAATACTATTCAAAATAAAAAGTATATATCTGTCTACCGCTTTCACCTAATCTCATATTTAGCTAATAAAAACCTGATACAAAATTTAAATATATATATATATATATATGTATGTATATATATATATATATATATATATATATAGATAGCAAAGTAGCAACTGCTGTCTTGTGCCTAGAGGCACGGCGAGCGGTGCCACATCGTCGAGGATACGAATCGGCCTATCCATGGTGCTGCCCGCCACCAGCACTGGGTCAGTCCAGGCCACATCCGAGACCGCATCGACCTCAGCACTCATCGGCCCAGCGCACTCGCTGGTTGACATCCTCGGACTCCGCCTCGTCCATTGTCTAGAGAAGGAGCTCAATTCCAATGGTTAACCCACCATCGGCAGCAAACATCCGCCGCCGCTCCGCCTCGGTAGCATGTGCGGTCACGTACATCACCCCGTCCATCATTTCCTTCGAGATGACATACCAGGAAGTGATCTCCTTCATCTTCGCCAACTTGATGGCATCGCCTACCGTGTACGCCTCAAACATCCTGTTCCATCCTGCACTGCCGTCCATGTTCACAAAATTATACAAACATGGCATTATTTATCACAAAAAAATAAAGCAACATATGTAACATAGCACTTTATATAAACTACTTACTAAATAGCTAGGAACTAACAATACTAACTAATACTCACTAGTACCTAGCTCGCTCACTCACACACACACACACACACACACACACACTAGTTCATTCACACACACATTAGCACATTTTAGTAATTATACAAAAGACTAACTAAATAGCTAGCAACTAACAATACTAACTAATACTAACAACTACTAACAAATAACTTACTAACAACCAATAAACATTGCCAGAGGTGGAGACGTACAAGCTGGAGGGCGAGCATGGCGCAGCGGCGGCGGCGGCGCGCGGGTGAGTGGGGCGAGGCGGCGGCGGGGACAAGCCGGTGCAGCAGCGGCGGTGGTGGGGAGGAGGAGGCGGCGATGCATCGGCGGCGAGATGGCTAGGGCGAGCAGGGCGCGTGTCTATCCTTTATAACACATGGGAGACGAAGGTGAAGGGGCACGAGGCTTTGCCGAGTGCTTTCCTTCGGGTACTCGGCTTACATTTTTGGCATTTAAAAAAAGAAAAGGAAATATGTAAGCCGAGTATGTCGTGACGGTACTCGGCTTATAGCGCCTGCCGTCACGGAGCCGTCAAGGGCTGTGAGGATGGCCATGTGGCAGGTGCTTTGCCGAGCCTGATGTGTAAGCCGAGTGTTTTTTGCGGAATATGCCGAATTCTCTTTGTAAGCCCGAGGTTTTTATGAGCTGTACTAGGCTTACTATGGTCTATGCCGAGGGCCTGCAGTTGCCGTGTGTTTTTTGGCATGTACTTGGCTTACACTTGGATAAGCCGAGTACCCGAGAAATAGCACTCGACTTATGCCCAAACAGTAGGCAACGTGTGGTTTTTCCGTAGTGGGGATTGATACCTCCCATCTCCAAATTCATTTATCTTCTTTTTTTCCCATGGCTTTACTTTTTTTTTTCTCGTGCGTTTAGCTGGGCCGAAAGGTAGAGGCTAGGCCGTGGACGAAAGAAGCTATACTAGAGGAAAGCTTTTCTGGTTTGATAAACGACGCTGGCCGGCCAACTCAACCGAACCAACTCGGCCGACGGAATCCATTCTCATCTACTTGGTGGACCCGTGCGGTGGTAAAAAAGAATGAAGCAAGGAGGAACAAGCTAGCTAGCTAGCTAGTATACTTTACTTGGGCCTAGCAAGATTATTTAGTAAATAAGATTGATCATTGATCAATTGCGTCTCTAACGACTTTTATGTCATTAATTTGTTGCGGTTTGCTATTTCTAAATCGACTGATAAATTGTTAATACTAAGTTGACCAAGTTACACATAATTTAAAAAATATGAATTACCCAATATTCAACGGATATAATAGAATCAATGCTCAAGACCATCGACTTAAAACTAATAATTTCTCAAACAACTTGGAAATAGCTAGTTACGCCCTAATTTATTATCTTCTGAACCATAATAATGCATTTCTCCACAACTTAATTTAGAAAAATCAGATGCTCAAACTCCAGATTGTGTATTCAAAAGTGGCTCAACGACTTTTACTATGAAAAGTGGGTCAACCAAATTAACAGTATTATCATAGTGGATTGCCATGACAAACGGGCCCTAATCCAACTGTGTGTCGAGTAATTTGCTTTTTCGTCGCTGATCATAAGATGATTCTAGATAAAGAATAAACTTACTAAGTTTTAAGAAGGCACAAACCGTAGCAGTGTGTCAAATTTAAAACTAAAGTGTCACTGTCTCGACGCAACTTTGGTGCCATTCGTGCACGTCCGCGCCCGTGGAATCTACAGGAGAGCTATCACAGCATTTATAATTGGCAGCTTATCTGCATCCGCTGGGTCTCCGGCCAGAGCACGTACGTACTGATAGCATCAATCTGTCAATATGTTAAACTCTAGCCAAGCTGAGTTTTTTTTGGTTAAAAAAGCTATACATGCATGGCCCTCAGATATGCATTGGGATTTGGGAGAGAAGGCACCAATTCATAGATGAAACGATTAATAACCAACAGATATACACGAGGTCAAAAGCCAAGTACACCGTACGTGCGGTGAGCTCGTTCATTGATAAATCCGTTTTTTTTAAGTACTTGCTCCGTTCCAAAATAATTGAAGTTCTAACTTTGTCCTAAGTCAAATTTTTTTAAGTTTGACCTGGTCCGTAGAAGAATTATAAAATATATTAGTGCCATGAGATTCTTTATAATAATATATTATCATATTATGTGTATTTGATATTATTGATCTTAGAACATTTTTCTATAGAGTTGGTCAAACATAAACAAGTTAGACTTAGGACAAAACTAGAACTCCAATTATTTTAAAATGGAAGGAGTAGGAGCTACAACTTACCAGCATGCTTGGAATCACTGGTACTCATTTGCCGACAAGTGTCACCGCAGGCCGGCCTAACATGAGGAGCAGGAGATAAGATGTAGCCAAGAACAACTCGCCGATCGATCAATGTGTATGATGATGTATCAATAATTGACTAAATAAGTGTCGATGGATCGATTCATCGGCAAGTCATCCTTGGCTACACCATAGTCCCCGAGCCTAATGCTAGGCAACAGCCAAGCGAATCCGATCGACAAATCGTTCCATGGCCATGGCTGGAGGAAGAGCTAACTAGAATTTTTCTTGAGGATAGAAACTGAGAAAGGGGACAGAATCGAAAAAAAAATTGGAGGAAAAGGGAAGAGAATAGATGGCGGGCACTTAGATTGATGGGTCTCCTTCCTATATATAGGTGCAGCAGGGTCAGTGAGAGTTAAACAAGCTAGAAATATTTTTCTCTAGGGTCGTCGACCAGAGCTAGATAGATTCGACCTGACGCTAGTTATTCTGTGTAAAACCACCAACGCGCTCGTGGGTTTTGGGTGACTGACGCAATGGATCAATCATGCATGCACCCAAGCTCATGATGATTCCGGCCGGCGACCAGACGGTACGTGTCCGATTTCTATTGCTATATTCTGCAGTGTTCACTGTATCTCCGGATTTCCCTGCCTCCCTTTAACTAAAGGGATCATGTGGCGGATCGCCTACAATTCCTTAAGGGTGTTCAAACCTGCATGTGATTGCATCCAGTGCGGCGCATACGCCGAATCTGATTCCGCTGAAAAACATCACGGCGGATCGCATGCCATTCCTTCAGGATGTTCAAATCTGCACAAGGCAGGAAATACGAAATTTGCCTCCACAGCTTTCACTACGGCTAAGACTAGCCGTAGTGGGAGTAACATACGTAGTAACATGCATCTTCATGCATTGTCAACTAGGCATATTAATGACATGTCATAGTATTAAATGAGGAAAGAGATGATGATGGTAACATATTATTTTACCTTCACATAGCGTTTCCTATCGGAAAATGAGTCTACAAGCTAATAAATGCAACCATATATGATACTATCTCTATGATACTTTGCACTATGAAGATAGTAACATACTCCCTCCGTCCTCGAATAAGTGTACATATAGAAATTTGAAGACAAATTATGAAGTTGAGTAAAAAATGTTGGGGCAAACCCTCCGGCGACACACACCGAACCAGCCCTCCGGCGACGAACACCGAGCAGCCTCCGGCGACACGAACACAGGACAGAAGAGAAGAACTCGAGCACACTGGACACAAGTTTTTCCGCCGACGAACACCTCGCCGCACGAACGGCGCCAGGCTGCACGAACAGCGCCAAGCCGCATGAACGGCGTTTTTTTCTTCAGCACAAACTCAGCAACACACCGTCTACAAAATACATTGGAGACTCACTCTGTAAAACATAGAGTTTGGGAAACTGCACAATACCCTAAACGGGGTGTGGCTATCTCATTATATAGGAGTACCAAAGGGTACAATACAATTACAGATGTGTACAAAGGGTCCACGTACGTATAGATATACAGTCTAACACCCTCCCTCAATCTTAACTATGGCCTGAAGTACAAAGTAAGTTAAGATTGCGCCTACAGCCAACAAACTGTGGTTGTGGAAGAGGCTTCGTGAAGATGTCAGCAAGTTGATCTTTTGATGAGATGAACTTGATACTGAGGAGCTTCTGTGCAACACGTTCTCGAACAAAGTGATAGTCTACCTCAATGTGTTTCGTCCGAGCATGAAACACCGGATTAGATGAGAGATAGGTAGCACCAATGTTGTCACACCAAAGCACTGGAGAACGAGTAGGAGGGACTCTCAATTCTCTCAACAAAGACTGAACCCATATGATCTCAGCAGTCGCATCAGCAACTGCTTTGTACTCAGCTTCAGTACTGCTGCGAGACACCGTAGCCTGCTTACGAGCATTCCAGGCGATCAAATTAGGACCAAGAAACACTGCATATCCCCCCGTGGATCGCCTGTCATCAGGACACCCGGCCCAATCTGCATCTGAAAAGGCTGAGATCTCATAAGATGGTGCAGGCTGAAGAAGTAAACCATAAGAGGCAGTGAAACAGATATAACGCAGAATGCGTTTCACAGCTGACCAATGAGACGTCCTGGGCGCATGAAGATACTGACAGACATGGTTGACTGCATAAGAGACATCTGGTCTGGTGATAGTAAGATACTGCAGACCACCAACAAGACTACGATACTCAGTAGCATCATCAGGTGAAAGAAGATCTCCATCCAGGGCAGACAACCGATCAGTAGCAGACATCGGAGTGATCGCATGTTTACACTTCAGCATGCCAGCACGACGCAATAGATCCAGAGAATACTTCTTCTGAGTAAGAGTCAACCCAGCAGAAGATCGTGAGACCTCCAGACCAAGGAAAAAATGCAGAGCACCTAAGTCCTTGACAGCAAAATCCCCACTCAAAGCAGCTACAAGACGATTCGCAGCAGCAGCAGAGGAACTGATGAGGATGATATCATCAACATAAACCAGGATATACATCGTAACCTCAGGACGCTGAAGAAGGAACAAGGACGTGTCAGCAGTGGAGGGAAGAAAACCAAGAGCCCGAAGAACAGAGCCGAGGCGTGCATGCCACGCACGGGGAGCCTGTTTAAGTCCATATAGCGCCTTAACAAGACGACAAAGATGATGAGGACGTGCAGGATCCACAAACCCCGGTGGCTGACGCATATAAACTTCTTCCTCCAGAACGCCTTGCAGAAAAGCATTCTGCACATCAAGCTGACGAAGAAACCATCCTCGGGTAACAGCCAGAGACAGTAGCAAACGAATGGTAGTAGGCTTGATAACCGGACTGAATGTGTCTTCATAGTCAAGACCATACCTCTGTTTGAAACCCTTAGCAACAAGCCGTGCTTTGTAGCGCTCAATAGAACCATCAGCATGTCTCTTGACTTTAAAAACCCACTTGGAATCAATGATATTAACACCAGACGTCGGGGGAACAAGATGCCAAGTGTCATTCTGAAGCAGAGCCTGAAACTCTTGTTCCATCGCAGCACGCCAATGAGGTATGCCTAGTGCAGCTTGAAAATGGCGAGGCTCAGCAGTGGGATCTGCAGCAATATGAGCCATGCAGGCGGCAAGCCACGCGACAGTCCCGTCAGTGCGTTTCTTGGGCTGAAAAACCCCTGTCTGACTGCGCATGCGAGGACGAAGAACAGCGGCAACCGGCTGTGGCGACGTGGCCGGGCTCGGCACAGGCGACTGCAGAGGCGAGGCCTCAGCCGGCGAGCCAGCGCCCGAGACAGCGTCAGGGCCGCCTGGCTTCAGAGAGAGCAGCGGCGTCGGGCCAGGCATGGCCGGCCGAGCCAGATCTGGCGTTGGGCCGGGTGAGGCCAGCCCAGCCGGCGCAGAAGGCCCAGCGGCTGGGTCAGGTGTCGCGGCAGACGACCCAGCCAGGCCAGGTGCGAGCGACGCCCGCGAGGCGGGCAGGGGCGGCACCCACGAGGCGGGTGAGGGCGGCGCCCGCGGGGCGGCTGCACCTGATATGCATGTCCCATGCAGATCCACGTCCCGCTCCGGATCATCATCATCCGGCACCTGTTCATCAAATAGCTCAAGACGAGCACCACGTCCAATACCTGCAGCATGATTAGGAAGCAACACAGGAGCATTTGCAACATCCACAAATTGATCAGGCACAGGTACGGAAGAGTGGACAGGTGGCATAGGAGTTTCAGAGTTATTCGGAAGTGCATGAAAAGGGAAAACATTCTCATCAAAGACGACGTCATGAGAGATGTAGACGCGATTGGTGGGAACGTGTAGGCATTTGTACCCTTTGTGAAGGGAACTATACCCAAGAAAAACACACTTTTTAGACCGAAACTCTAACTTACGTTTGTTGTATGGACGCAAATGGGGCCAACATGCACACCCAGAGAAAAGTGTAATCTGGGATTTCGTTGAGCAAGAGTTCAAGAGGAGTTTTCATATTCAGAAGTCGTGAGGGTAGCCTATTTATCAAGAAACAAGCGGTGGAGAAGGCATCACTCCAAAACCGAAACGGAACGGAGGCATGAGCTAGCAAAGTAAGACCAGTTTCTACAAGATGACGATGCTTACGTTCGGCGGTGCCATTCTGCTGATGTGTATGAGGACAAGACACACGGTGCGAGATCCCAAGCTTGTTGAAAAAAGTGTTGAGGTTGTGATATTCACCCCCCAGTCGGATTGGACATGAATAATTTTCTGCTTAAGGAGACGCTCAACATGTGCTTGAAACTGAATAAAACATCGAACACATCAGATTTTCTCTTAATAAGATAAAGCCAAGTAAACCGGCTATAAGCATCAATGAAACTGACATAATAATTATGGCCACTAACGGATGTTTGGGCATGACCCCATACATCAGAAAACACAAGCTCAAGAGGATGGTTCACAACACGACTAGACTCTGAAAACGGAAGTTGGTGACTCTTGCCCTGCTGACAGGCATCACAAATTGTTTCAGCAGTTTTATTGGACACAACTGGTAGTTCATGACGATGTAGCACATGACGAACTATAGGAGCAGCAGGGTGACCCAGGCGTGCATGCCAATGTGTAGACGACACACGAACACCGCTGAACGCCTGAGCAGAAGACTGCATAGGAGATGTAGGCGGCGCGTCAAGTGCATATAAACCATGGCGAAGACGACCACTAAGCAGAACGGCCCTCGTGTCCCGATCCTTGATAAAGAAACGAAAAGGGTGAAACTCAGCAAGGACATTATTATCATGAGTAAGTTGAGGAATAGACAACAAACTACGTGTAGCAGTGGGAACACGAAGCACATTAGAAAGATGCAGTTTGCGAAAGTTGTGTGTGAGGAGTGAGGCCTGACCAACATGGGAGATGTGCATACCTGCTCCATTGGCTGTGTGCACCTGATCATGACCGCGATATGGTTCCTTGGTGAAAAGCTTGGCCATCTCGTTGGTGAGGTGGTTCGTGGCTCCCGTGTCCATATACCACGTAGGATCGATGGAGTAGGACGGGGTGCGCCCATGATCATGACTCGTCACCGTAGCAGCCTGTTTTTCATTCCCCTTGCCATTATTACCCAGGCCGAGGAAATCTTGCTTGTAGCGTCGATGGCACCGGGAGGCGATGTGACGCTTAAGGCCACACAGTTGGCAGGCCTGCTGAGCACCGCAGCAAGGGCAGCAAGCCACCGGACGGGTACCGCCAGTGATGGAGGGCGGGGCAGCGCGGGCCTGCGAGGATGAGGCCGCCGGTTTCCCGCCAGGCGATGGTGACGGCTTCTGCGGCTTACCGCGGGTCGCGGCGTTGGCAGAGATGAAGCTCGGGGAGGCACGACGCGCTTTGATGCGCTGCTCACGACCAAGAAGACGTGCATATAGCTCTCGTGGCGGAAGTGGTGCCTCACGACCATGAATATTCTCGACGAGATTGTCATAATCATCATCAAGACCGTTGAGCACGTGGGTGCTGAATTCCTCATCTCCAAGTGGCTGACCAATCGAGGCCAATGTGTCCGCGAGACCCGACATCTTGTTAAAGTACTCGGTGATAGAGAGACCATCAAGTTTAGTCTCCCCCAACTCGATGCGTATGGCATGAGCACGCGCCGTAGACTGCGAGGCGAAGCTGCTGTGAAGTGCCGACCAAGCATCTCGGGACGTCGCGGCGAAGATGACCAGCGACGACACGCTCGGAGTGAGCGATGACTGGATAGCAGAGAGAATCGCCTGATCCTGAGCCACCCACACATGGTACGCCGGATGATACGGCGGCGGGCACGGGATGGAGCCATCGACGTACCCCTCCAGGTAGCGGCTTCGAAGGAGAGGTAGCACCTGAGCCCGCCAGGACAAATAATAATCCGGTGTAAGCTTCACCGGAAGGAGGTGTGAGAAGTAAAACAGCGACGGTGCGGTCATGTGATCCGCATGAGGCTGTGCCGGTGGCGCGTAGCAGCCCATCATCGGGTCCGTCTCCGGGTTGGGGGCGAGCGCCAGTTGTGCACCAGCGTATGGCGACGTGGGGTAGGCGCCTGCAGAGGCGGACCAACGCCCGAGCCAGCCGGAGCTCCGGGGGGCACAGATGGCGCAGCCCCGTGAAGCAGCGCGGGCGGCTGCACCCCCTAGGACTGGGGATGTGACGACCCAGCGTAGCCAGGCGCCGGCGACGTGCCGTAGGGCAGCGGCCAGGCGGACGATGATGGAGGCGCGGCGCCGAGGGTTGAGGCAGGGGCGCCGAACCAAGGGGCTCCATAGAGCGACGACGGAGGCGCGACGCCGAGGGTTGAGGCAGGGGCGCCATACGTAGGTGCAGGGCCGCGGAACCCCGGCGGCCCAGCGGCGACGGCCGAGGAGGACCCGCCAGATGGGATCGGCGGGGGCAGGTCGCCCGTCCCGCTCGACCCGATCGGGAAGGCCGCGGGCGGCTGCTGCCAGGCCGTAGCCAGCGGGCGGGAGGCCATGAAGGGCGACGAGGAAGCGAGCGCTTGGGCCGACGCGGCGTCAGCGATGGCAGAGGCCGAGGAGTCGGCGGTGGCAGGGCCGAGGCGGCGGCGACGGCGGCGTGAGGGGCAGCGGAAGACATCGAAACCCTAAACTGATACCATCGAAACCCTAAACCCTAAACCTCACGGTGAGCGCACACACGCACCTGAAGACTAACTCCGGCTCCTGGCCGCCCTCACGGCCCCTGGCCATGTGTTGGCACTGCCCTCTTAAGTAGTACTCCTACACACAGCACGCACAGCCAGCGCACTACTCTTGCCCACTAGCTAGCCCACGCATGCACTTACCCAGCCACTAACAGCACATGCACGAGCATGACCCGGCTAACCAGTAACTGACTCCACGATCTACATCACGCAGCTGTGCACGCTGCAACTAACCTGCTAACAACTCACGCGACGCACGCACCGACCAGGAACACATCCCGGAGAAGATTATTCCTAACAAAAAATGCATTGGGAACGTGTAAGCCACCGTCACTCTTTTCTTTAATTATCCCATCTCTAAGGCTATTCATAGTGGGGAGTATCATATACTAGTATCATGCATATGATACTAGTGTATAATACTATCTTCATAGTGTATAGTATTATATAGTAGTATCATAGATAATTTTAAAGTGCATTGAGAACATAAAAATACACTAATTTGTGAACACATTTTAAATGCTAAACGTACACTTATTTGACGACGGAGGGAGTAGGCTAGTGTCATATGCACTATGACTAGCCTAACTTTCACCATGTATGGTGGCCACGGAGATCAACTAGTTGTAATACCGAGGCCAACAAGCAGGACTACCGGGGAACATGCAAGAAAAACGACACGAGACCGGAGGTCCGGTTTTCGCTATTGAGGTCCACCTAAAGCATCCTCTTATGTGGCGGCTCCATCCCATGCACATCTGTATGGTGCTATCAGGTTTTCGCCATAAAACACCTGTGCCGATTGCGGGCGGTTCGCAGTGGGTTTTCTGATAGTGCTTGAGCACGCTTCTCCCTCTTCTCGCCTCCTGTATCCAAAACTCACATGTTGTATTTCTGTTATGTCATGTAATGGAAACGGAATTAGCCCAGTTCAAATAAATAAATAAATCCCATGCACATCGCCAACTTCTCGGGCCTGACAGATCTGACCGCCCTGCGTACTATATGATGTCTCTCTTTTTTTTTGGGCGGGAATAATACTATATATTATGTTTAAGCAGTAGTAGGAACTAAGAACTACCATCATCATGTCGAATTGTTTTGAATTGTAAACCAAGATTCAAGAATATTGCTTTTTTTACAGTGGAAGTAACCTTTTATTGCTAAAAAATCAACTAGTTCTTTGCAGGCGTAGGCATACGAAAATTCGGAGGTTCATTTAGCCACCTATCGGAAGGCATGTGTGACGCCCCCGACTCAATCGTACACTAATCATACACGCAAACGTGTACGATCAAGCACAGGGACTCACGGGAAGATATCACAACACAACTCTAACACAATTTAAACGGAGGTCCACAATATTACAGACCAGGGATCCGAAGATCCGAATACATAAGTCAGTCATACAAATATTATCTGAGTACAGACATAGTTAGACAAGTTTTGCCTTAAGAAGGCTAGCACAAACAGCGACACTAGATCGAAAGGCGTTGGCCTCCTGCCTGGGAGCCTCCGATCCTACTCCTGGTCGGCTGGCTCAATCCAGTAGTAAGTACCCTCTGGACCCTCCTGGTAGTAAGCTCCGATGGCATCTGGCTCCTGGACTCCATCGTCTGATGTATCATCAAGGTGGGGTATGGGGAAAAGAGAAAGTAAAGCAACCGTGAGTACTCATCCGAAGTACTCAGCAAGCAAGGATCTATACTACATATGCAACATTATCAATGGAGAAAGGCTGTATAAGTGGACTGGGCTGCAGAAATGCCAGAATAGAGAGAAGGCCTAGTCCTATCGAAGACTAGCATCTTCAAACATCTTCACAAGGCCATCATCTTGCAGCAGTAGAAGAGAGTAGAATAGCATTTTATTTAGCAAACATGTTGAAGTACAGCTTAAAGATCCTTCCTCGACTCCCAAGCGAGAAAGCGATCCCGAAGCTTCAATGAAGTAACAAGTATCCAGTTCAAGTAGTAGATCGGGATACACAAACTGAGCGTCCTTTACCGTAGGACCGGCTATCGATAGAAGATTCATCCCTGCAGGGGTGCACTACTGTTACCCAACACGCTCGATCAACTCTGGCCGGACATACTTGCTGGGTAATGCCCGTCCTCGGAAGGTCAACACGAAGCAGCGCTCTACCTAGGCTCGGCAGAGAGGTCAGCACGCCGGACTAACCTATGCACCCAGAGGTCTGGGGCCATCGCCCTAGGCACCTTGCGTGTTGCGAGACTGGCCGGGGTGCAGGCGCGACACTGAGCTCGTCAGTGAAGTATCCAGCCCAATCCCGACAATCAGCCCGCACGGTGAATCGTGATGTCAGACGAGCTTTCGGGAGAAACGTACTTCGCAGAGGGTCCCATAACCATTATCCCGCATGGTGGTAGTGCGTATAGGGCACGTCAACCCACACAGATCACACACCCAAATCCAATAGGCTCAATTAGTATCACGCGGAGACAATCAGAGTCTCTGATGCTCCGCCACAATGTCACACTCGAGTGCCCTTCCGGCACACCCGACATCATAGATCCCCAGCGGGTACCCACCAGGGTGGACCCGCCTGTAACAAAGGTCAAGTAATCGTGTGGTCATAACATCAAGGGGGAAACCCGAGGAATCACCCTCGGCGGATTCCACTCGACGAAATCATCAGGGTGAACATATGAGGTATCACCCTCGAGGTTCACACTGAGGGTTGCACGACACAGTCGTATCGGAAGTGGAGAAGGAGGAATCACCCTCGATGACCACGACCGAACAGCTACACTGCAGAGTATTCATCGGGAGTGCGTTACGAGGTATCACCCTCGGCACTCGATAGTTACTGCGCAGAGTCGTACAACTAAGGGGGTGTGAAGTGAGGTGTCGGTCTCTGGTCGACGATCACGTTGATCGAGTCGTCGATGATCAAGCAGGGGCAACAAGGGTAAGGTGGTGGGGTCACTGATGGTTCACTACCAACCTATACTAAACAGTTTATCATAGGCAGGTAAGGTAGCAATGAACAAGTTACAACAGCAGGCTATGCATCAGAATAGGAGCATACATTAACAGTAGAAAAATCTAATGCAAGCAGGAGAATAGAATGGGCGATATCTGGATGCTCAAGGGGGGGGCTTGCCTGGTTGCTCTGGCAAGAGAGAGGGGTCGTCAACGGGCTGCGCGTCGGTAGTGTAGTCGTACCCAGGTGCAGCATTGTCGGTCTCGGCGTCTATCGAGAGAGGAGGGGGAGAGAAACAATAAATTCACGGCAATAACGCAAACAATATGTATGACATGCCTAAATGATATGCCGGGGTGTTCTACTGCCTAACTAAATGATTTAGTTAATTTAGGAATTTATTCGGATTTATTTAATTAAAGTTGGGCACTATTCATTTATCAAAATTGGTCTAAAAGTTTAATTTTCTTATAGCTAGAGGCATCTGACGGGAATACGGAGGGCGTATTCGGGTTCGTATCGAAATTCTGAGCAAGTTTCATGTATAAAATATTTTCATCGGAGTTACGGATTATTTAATATGATTTTCTAAAGTTTTTATTAATTTCTGGAATTTAATTAATTATTTAAATTAACATTATCCGAAACAGTGTTATGCTGACGTCAGCATGACATCAGCAGGTGTCCTGACACGTGGGTCCCACATGTCATAGACTGTTGGCTAATTAGTGGTTAACTAATTAATTAATATTTAATTAAACTAATTAATTAAATTAGAATAATCTAAACATGGTTAATTAACTTAACTAATTAATTAATTAATTTTTAATTATTTTAATTATTTATTTTCTATTTTCTTAAAACGTTTTTAGGGCTGGGACCCATTCGTCAGCGTCACTGGGCACAGGGCCCCACCTGTCGGTGGCCCATAGGCCACGGGCGTGCGGGCGCGGCGCGTGTGCGTGTGCGTGTGCGCTTATACGGGGGGAGGAAGGAAGAAAGGCAGGAAGGGTAAGAAGGAGAAGGAGAGGGGGGGGGGGGGGGGGGGGGGGGTGGGGGGGACGGCGACAGTGTGTAGCGGGCGGGTGACCGAGGGGAAAAGAGAGACGCGGGCGGCGGCGGTGATGGGTGGCGGGCCGTGCGGCTGGAGCGGCAAGGCAAGGCGAGTGGGCGTGGCTGGGGAGCGGACGACGGGGGGGCTCGCGGTCGTGGCAGCCGCGCGCCGTAGCGCGAGCGGGGCGGCGGGAGGCGGCGGTGTCCGAGGGGAAAAAGAGGCGACGGCGCGCGGGGAGCTCACTGGAGACTGTAGGGGAGGGGCAGCGGGCGAGAGGAGGCGGCGAGGGTGACGGAGAGGCGACGAAGCGTGGGTGGGCGTGCGGGGCGGGTCGCGCGCTCATGTTCGGGGGAGGAGGAGGTGCGACGGGGGCGGGCGGCATCGAGCGACGTCGAGGGCGCAGGGCCGATCCGATCCGGTTCTGGATCGGAGGGGAAAAGGGGGGGGGGAGTGAGCGAGGGGTGAGTGGGGGTTAGGGTTTGGGGTCGCTGGGGGGGAGGGGGGGGGGGAGGATATGAGGGGCCGGCCGGCTGGGCTGTGGCCCAGTTGGGCGGGGGGGGGGGGGGGGGATTTTTCTCTTTTTCTCTGTTTTCTTTTCTTTTGTCTTTTTCTTTTTATTTAATCATATCTCCTGTTTAGTAAATAGTTGGGCCTCAAAATGATTTTTGTATAACATAGTAATTGCTCCAACAAATACTAGGCATTACCTACCACTACCAAAAATTAGTTTGGAGTTAACTTGAGTGCACACAAATTTTTATAATAATTAAAATGCATTAATCCTAGCTGTTTAGGTAATGTTAGTGTCACCTAATTAATTTATTAATTGTTGGTTTCAATTTTAGAATAGTCTCTGCAATATTTGCTATTTACTGAACATTTTAGTTTCTATGTTGGACAACTTTTATTTTCCACTTTCATTTAAATTTGAATTTGAGTTAGGAGTTGAAATGCAATATGATGCTAATGATGATTATGCACTATTAGGCTTGCTAACATGTCATTATCAAAAGTGATTACTGTAGCTAATGACAGGGGGTGTTACAATTCTGCTCATCTATTAAGAATTCTCGTCCCGAGAATTAAGAGGAAGACTGAAAGAAAGAGGGGTATTCTTCACGAAGACGATCCTCGCGTTCCCTAGTGGCCTCATCTTCAGAATGATTTGACCACTGAACCTTGAGGAATTTGATTGACTTTTGACGAGTCCGATGTTCAGCTTCATCAAGAATACGGATGGGATATTCTGGATAAGACAGATCTTCCCGTAATTCAAGCACTTCGTGATCCACAGCTCGAATAGGATCCTTGAAGCAGCGACGGAGTTGGGATACATGAAAGACATCATGTATTTGAGAAAGATTTGGCGGCAACAGCAATTGATATGCCACTTCTCGATGGGCAAGAATACGGAACGGGCCAATGTAGCGAGGAGCTAACTTGCCTTTGATTCCGAACCTATGAGTGCCTTTCAACGGAGTGACGCGGAGGTAAGCTTGCTCGCCAGGTTGATAGACCATTTCCCGGTGTTTTCGGTCATAGTTGCTCTTCTGACGAGACTGAGCAGTTTTCAAATGTTCACGGACAATGCGGACTTGTTCTTCAGCTTGCTGAATAATGTCCGGTCCGACGAGTGAGCGTTCCCCAGTTTCTGACCAATTCAGAGGGGTTCGACACTTACGTCCGTAAAGAACTTCAAACGGTGCCATCTTCAAACTAGCCTGATAGCTATTGTTGTAAGAGAATTCGGCATACGGGAGAGATTCCTCCCATTTCTTACCGAAGGAGATGACGCAAGCTCGAAGCATATCTTCGAGCACTTGATTAACTCGTTCAACTTGACCCTGTGACTGAGGGTGAAAAGTGGTGCTGAAAGACAGATGAGTTCCCATAGCTTCTTGGAAACTATTCCAGAATCTGGAGGTGAAGAGGCTGCCACGATTAGAACTGATCTCCAACGAAACACCGTGGAGTGACACAATTCGGGAAACATACAAGGCTGATAACTGGCTAGCAGTGATTGTCTCCTTAACTGGCAGAAAGTGAGCAACCTTGGAGAATCGGTCAATGACGACAAAAATAGCATCATGACCCTTCTGGGATATGGGAAAACCAGTAATGAAATCCATTTGGACCTTGTCCCATTTCCATTCAGGAATTGCAAGGGGTTGCAGAGTTCCAGCGGGCCTTTGATGTTGAGCTTTAATGCGGCGGCAAATGTCACACTCAGAAACATAACGAGCAATATCTCGCTTCATATTAGGCCACCAGTATCTCTGACAAATGTCACGGTACATCTTTGTGCTACCAGGATGAATTGACAGAGGAGTGTCATGAGCTTCCATCATAACGTGTTCTCTCTCATCCTTGAACTTAGGTACGAAGAGATGGTGTTGGAAAAATAGGATCCCATCATTATCAAGATGGAACTCCGACGGTTTTCCTTTTTCAAGGTATCGCTTGATTCTTTCAACTTCAGAGTCATACCGTTGCATAGTCTTGATGCTGTGTTCTAAATCTGGTTCGACAATGTGGGTATTGAGATAACCCTGTGGAACAATATGGAGGTTCAATTTGCAAATCTCTTCATAAAGCATAGGTTGTGATTCCTGAACCACATGGTTGCTGCAATAAGCCTTGCGACTCAAAGCATCGGCCATTACATTTGCCTTGCTAGGGGTGTATGAGATATTCATATCATAATCGGCTATTGTCTCGATCCATCTTTGTTGCGAAGGTTCAGATTGGGTTGAGTGTATAGATACTTCAAACTTTGGTGATCCGTGTATATCTCGCAACGATTACCGAGAAGGTAATGTCGCCATAGCTTCAGGGCATAAATAACCGCAGAGAGTTCGAGATCGTGCACTGGGTAATTTTCTTCGTGAGGACGCAATTGTCGGGAGGCAAAAGCAATCACCTTGCGTTCTTGTAGGGTAACGCAGCAGAAAACAAAAATTTCCGACCTACGCACCAGCCCAGGACCACTATGGAGACTGCATATAAGGTTTGATCATTTTCGTTACCGACTCGTAGCGCAGCGGAAGTAGAGTCGACGACGATCGGCGGTGCTGATCCCCGCAGCTAGGATTTACAACCTCCCAACCGCGAGGATGTATACCCTCGTCTTCCCTTCGGACAGCCCTCCGGGAGGCGGTCGAACAGTCCCCCGGACGGTGTTGCGGACAGCCCTTCGGGAGGACCTTCGAAACTCGAACGGTCACTCGGACAGCCCTTCGGGAGGACTCACAGAACTTGGACCGTCACTTGGACAGCCCTTCGGGAGGCACTCACGAACAGCCCCTCGGGCACAAAGATCAAAACTACGACCTCTCTACAGAGTTGCACACATACGGTGTCATCTATCCGGCAGGGCTTCGCCGTCCAGAACTAGTTCCCACCGGAACCCAGACAGCCTTTCGGCTCTGCAAAACTATTTTGCGGGGAGGGAGAGAGAAGCCAGATCATGCAATGGCACTTGTATGTGAGAAGGAGTGAGTGTGGAGGGCTGCCCCTCCACCTCTATTTATAGGAAATCCCAAGGGGTAGGGTGGTTTTACAAGAAAACCCAAAAGCAGATGAATGAAGTCCTTCCACAAGGACCCAAATGTGAAACCAAGGCACAAGAGGGGGCTCCAAGGAGGAGCCCCCATGTGGCCGGCCACACCTAGGAGGGGCCCCCCCAAGGGAGCCTCATCCATCCATGTCACCCCCAAAAAATATCTTGGGACAAAACCCAAAATAATGGCTTTCCGAAAAGTAACCCAAAAAGCACTTTCACTATTCATGACGACATTTTTCAGCGTCCGTTCGAACTGAAAATATTTATGTGGGCTTAGAAAATTTCCAGTACCCACTAAAATAATTTTCAATGCGTTCTGGAACAATTCCAGTTTAGTGATTTCATCTGCGAAAAGCATCTGAAGCGGTTCCGGCAGCTCCGGAACATTTCCGGTTTTCATCTCAGAAAATTCCCAGAAGTTTCCAGAATGATTCTGGCACCCTCCAAGAATTATCAGGCATGTGCCGAAACCAATTTGACTTAATGGAATACCCCGAAACAACTTTTCAGTTTCACCGAAACTCATCCGGTGTTCTCTCTGCGGAACTTTTCCGCTGTCTGAAACTTTTTCGGTGTCCGAAACTTTTTCGGTGATTTTCTCTCAGACTCCCTGTCTAGTATTCAGCAGATAGATGACCCTTAAGCGTGTGACCCTATAGATTCGGTGAAGTATAGACATGACACGGAACCCCTTCCGATCAATGATCAACATCGGAGCCGTGGACACCCATATTGACCCCTATACCCACACGAATGAATATTCAAGTGAACCTCCAGTTGCCGTGTGCTATTCCCGTTGCTTCGCGATATGTTACAAATACCCGAGGTGAGACATGATGGCATCCCCGTGGGTCAACAACTTGTCCACTATGCTAGTTACCTCGTTACCGGTATTTGTTCTCTTTTCTCGTTCCCGTGTTCCGGCATCCCCGTGATCAAATCACAAAGTGTCTGGCCAGACGATGATGGATACCGTAACACCAAGAGGGCCCAGAGATATCTCTCCATCGTCGGAGGAGCAAATCCCAATCTTGAGCTATCAAGTTACTTGACACACTTTTCCATGAACTCGTAAGCCACCGTAATAGCCACCCATTTACGGATGACGTTTAACAAACCCCAAAGTTCATGAATCAAGCATGAAGAAACTCGATACTCTCATGGTCTAAGGAATCATGCAAACGTTAACCATCTCTGTGTTATTAACCATTAACTTGTGACGAAAGTATCCCATAGCATAACATCAATTCGGGTCGATTCAACACAAATGTTCTTCTAACATTGTGCCCTCAAAGTTGCCGGCATAGTCATGCCCATGATCAGGATAACAGAACCATCATGCAACACTTGAGCTAGTCTCAGAGGCCAGACTAGGAATACATTTTACCGTTTATTATTCCACACGTGCATATGAGTCTTCCTCCGAGCCTTGTGGTTATTGTAGACTCGAGAACCATATCAGTTATAGCATGGAACATAAACCTAATTATGAACAGGGAGATAATCAATAACATTTATTATTGCCTCTAGGGCATATCTCCTACAGACTCCCACTTGCACTAGAGTCAATAATCTAGTTAATGCTAATGCACTTCACACCTGTGGCACACCGGTGTAAATATGCTTCGCATGTGGTATAGCCTGATGTCCAACGGATCTGACGACTTCAGCTCCGTGTGTATCTTTGCGTATCCTCGCGTTTTTACGCTTTCACAAAATTCATATTTTGTGTGGACTTGGCTTTGTATGTATGTGAATCACAGGTCGAACCTGGATTTCTCAGACTGAGATATGGAGCAACTACCCGCAGTAGTGTCCCATTGACAAAAAGCCATCTTGGAACCATACTAAGTTCATGAATGAACTATATGGTTCAACATCTACTTTGTCGCTTTAGAAGCGGCAACATACTTCGCCTCTGTTATAGAATTCGCCACAGTAACTTGTTTGAACAAATTCCAACTAACTGTGCCACCAGATTGTGTGTTACACAAAACCCTCAATTTAAATCGAAAATCGCATGGAGCATGGATGAAGACTGTATCGATGTAACCTTTTACAACGGACTCTTCATGATCTCCGCTTGCGAGAAAACATGTCATCAGTGCTATTATAGTACTCAATGACCCTTTTTCACTGTTGTCCCATGATCAGAACTTTTGATCACTTTGGTATCTATACTCGCAACAACTTTGGGAGTATTGGACATATCTGGTTGTTTTTACATACCATGGAATACATGATTAATCCAAACACAAGAGTGTGTGGAATCTCCATCATGTATTTTGCTCATCAGTGTTTTGGGACACCGAGTCTTGCAAAAACTCTTTCCATGTGACTTCGGCAAGAATCACTCCTTGACGTTTTTAATGCTAAAAGGTTTTAGCATTTTGTCAATATGTCTCTTTACTCAGCCCCATCAGGTAAATCTATCTCCATAGATCATCATGCCTAATATCAAGGCTATTTAGCCCAAGAACTTCATCGAAAAACTATTTTCAAATGAAGTCCTAATTCGTGTCAAGAAATTTATTTCCAATTAACAATGTGTCAAGCACACAACGGTTTTTTAGAAATTTTATTATGCTCCCACTTACTTTCTTGAATTACAAGCATCTTCGTGACCCATTGATGAAGTCAAACCCCTTTGACCATTTCATCAAAACACGAAGATTCCAACTCCATTTTGCTCTCTTCTGTCCATTGCTGGAACTCTGAAGTTTGCACCCTTACTAGCATCCTCTGGATAGACAAAATACCTTGGACTGTAACACATGCAAGTCCTTGGTTTCATTTCCATCAGATGGAAATCCTTTTGTCATCCTTGTTTTATATCTCATGATTGAAATATGTATTAATTGCTAGTTCAACCCGAACCGACTTTAAGCATCGCTACGGTG